>JABSTQ010008203.1:0-44914 GCA_013358835.2 Ixodes persulcatus | reverse complement strand
GATTTGTATCTAGCATAAATAATAAGTAATTAATCGGATCTCCAAAGGAAAAAGAGATATTTCGTGAAATCAGTGGGGTCACAAAAGAGTCAGAAGCGAGTGAAACTGCTGACTGGGCGAGTTTTTGTTTTGTTTTATTGTTTTATTTTGACGCAAAAGTCAAGGAGGTTGGGACAAAAGGAGAATGAATCACCTGACTAGGTCCCAACCACCCGTACAACACACAGACAGCAGGTCTATTTACAACAAACAATTTGAGCAAGAAAAAAAAACACTTATATACATACTACGAGTCACATGGTTAGAAACACTAGTTATACTGGAGCAGGTAATCTTGTAGACGCACTCTAAAAACAAACACGGATGTAACTTCGTGTGCCAGTTGATAAATGTAATAGTGTCTGTTCAGTACATCTGGAATGTGATAAGACAATTTTTGAGTCCCATAATTAGTTCTAATTTTAGGCATAGGGAATTGCTGATGTCTTAAGTTGTAATTTGTCTCCCTAGGTAGATATGTGTCATAAAATGTAGCGGAGTTATTTCTAATTTGGGAATGAATTGAAATCGCAACTCTCAGGCAGAAAAGATTCTCCAGCTTTAATATTTTATGTTCTATAAAGTAAAGGGCAGTGGAGTCGAACCATGGTACATTGTAAATTATCCGAACCGCTCGTTTCTGTAATATCAGCAATTTGTTCACATTATCTTTTGTTGTTGTGCCCCATACCAATAAGCAATAATGCAATCTCGAGTGAACCAATGACATATAGAGTTGTTTTTTTAACCAGTGTGGGAGAATATATTTTAACTTGTAAATTATTCCGATTGATCTAGAAATATCTCGTCTCATTTCGTTCACATGAGCAGTCCAATTCAAATGTTCGTGGAAGTGAACACCAAGAAATTTAAACGATTCTACTCTTTCAATATTTGAAGTTTGAAATAATATCTTAATTGTTCTAGGAACAAGTTTGTTTTTTGCTCTAAAAATTATATATTTTGTTTTTGTTATATTTAATTGTAGCTGATTGGAATCTAACCACAAGTGGAGTTGACACAGCCAAGTATTTGCCTCTTTTTCTATCTTATCCAAACATTTACCCGAAAAAAATACATTAGTGTCATCTGCATATAAAATTATGTCAGGTGTTTGTGGAATATTTGTTATATCATTAATGTAAAGAAGAAAAAGTAACGGCCCAAGAATTGATCCCTGCGGTACACCATAGTGTATATCTGCTAAAGTGGAACGAGCATCATTAAGAACGGTAAATTGCGAACGTGACGTTAAATAGCTTCGTATTAAATTTAATGCTATGCCTCTTATTCCATATAGCGGTAATTTCCGGAGTAGAACATCGTGTTTTATAGAGTCGAACGCTTTCTTAAAGTCCAAAAATAATCCAAGAGTGAAGCATTGATTTTCAATGTTTTCTAAAATTTTATTTTTTATATGTAACAGTGCCATTTCAGTTGATTTACCTTTTTGAAATCCATACTGGTGATTTGTAATAATGTTATGTTTGTCACAGAATTCCATTAGACGTTTGTAAATGACTCGTTCAACTATTTTTGAGAAAACCGGGAGTACTGATATAGGTCTATAGTTATTCATATTATTTTTTGGACCACCCTTATGAATTACACAGACTCGCGCTATCTTCATTTTTTCAGGGAAGGTACCAGTAGTCAAAATAGCGTTGCAAATATATGAAAGTGGACTGCATATTAAAGAGGAGATTGCTTTTATAGGTTTTGAACATAAACCATCCTCACCACAGGCACCACTATTTCTTAATGATTGAATTATAGTATTTATTTCAATTTCATTGGTGGGGGTTAAAAATATTGAATTATATATGGGTAAGGTAATATAGGATTCACATGTAGGCGCATTCATAGTGGTATTCGTTGTAGGAGAGCCCGATAATAAGAAATGAGAGTTAAATTTGTCAGCTAGAGGTTGACCGGAGTATGTGACATGTTCGATTGTCAGTTCCTTCGGAGCTTCAGGACGTGATTTTGAAGTAAGTTCGTTTACGGCTTGCCACACTTTCCGTGGATCGCCATAGATCTTGCTAAATTTATTATTGTAGTAGTGCGCTTTAGCTTTTTTTATGTCCGCATTTAATCTGTTCCTCACTTTCCTAAATTCTTGTAATATATTTATATCTCTTGTTTTAATAAACTTATCATATAGTTTATTACGCTCCTTGATTCGCTTATATAAAGTACATGATATCCAAGGTTTCTTTGATTTTTTATGCTTTTTAAGTTCTTGCCATGGAAACGATAATTCATAGCAGTTTTTGAGAAGGTTCAAGAAAACATTATACGATTTATTGGGGTCAGTTTCATTGAAAACCGGATCCCAGTTTATATTCGCAGCAGAAGAATAAAATTGCTGAATAGAACTATCATTAATATTTCTAAATATCACAGCAGTGTCATTATAGCCTGATTTGGAGTATGTTGGGCAGACGATAAAAGCAAAAATAGGTAAATGATCACTTAAATCACAAGATAAGACACCAGCAGCCTCTCTATGACAATTCGTAATGCAGAGATCAATTAGCGTTTCTGTTTCTGGCGTTATTCTAGTTGGCAGGTGAATGATATTATCACATCCATATGACTGAACAATATCAAAAAGTTCGAGGGAGCCGCTCGTTTGCGAAATAAGGTCAACATTGAAATCACCTATTAAAACTATGGAAAGATGAAGTGAATTAGCATACTCCAGAACATTCTCAATAAATCTAAAAAACTTCGTTAATGACCCGGCAGGGGGCCTGTAAGCAGCAACCACTACAAGGGAACAATATTTAACAACAAGAGATTCATAGTCAACAGTGACTTTTGAAAATTCGTACAAAACTTCATAATTTAGGTTATCATGAATATAAAGAGAAACCCCCCCTCCCTTTCGACCAGATCGATATACTCCCTCACATTTATATCCTGGAAACACGACTGCGTCCTCTCTGTTTGTAAACCAAGTTTCGGTAAACACTAAAATATCAAAGGTGTAATGCAAAGAATTCAAGAACATGTCAACGTCATCGTGCTTATTGCCAAGACTTCTAGCGTTCAAATGAAAAAAGGATAACATATTTTTGTTATGAACAAGACGTTTTTGAACAAGAAGCTTAAACGACATCTGATCGTGATAAGTGATTTGTGGGTTCATTTTGAAGGTTATCCCCGCAGTCCGAAGAGTGCTTACACTATCTTATCAAGGTCCGCCTCGGATTCGATCTTGATTGCACGGTCACCCTGCTTTTTTCGAGCGAACAAATTACCGTTCTTCTGCCAGGCAAATTGGTATTCTTTTTCAGCGGCCTTTTCCTTCAACATCCAGAGAAGCTTCTTGTTCATGGCGGTTAGATTATCTTGGAACCAGATATCAGACTTAATATTTTTTAGGTATTGCCTTTTTTCCACCCAGTGTTCTCGGGTAACTCGGGAAGCAAAACGAACTAGCACGGCTGGTGCTTTACCAGGTTTTGCTGGAAGCCTGTGGAGGCCCTCCACATCATTTTCCGTCACTTTTGGTAGTTCTAGTGCGCCTGCAAGGTCATTTAGCTTGGTCAGAAGGTTCTCGTGTGCACTTGATGGCAGTCCATGAATCTCCAAATTCTGTCGCCTGCTGTACTGTTCTAGGCTATTCACTTCTTTTTTTAATTTGCTTATTTCTTCATCGTTTTGCTTCCCCTCGACTTTTTCCACACGTTTTTTTAGGTCAGTTATTTCTTTTGATTGCTCATTCATTTTTTTTAGGATTTCATCATATTGGTTTGACATCAGCTGAGTTGACTTCTCAATTTGGTCAACTGTATCCTTGATCAGCATGAGAGAGTCCACTTTTGCATTTATTGTCATGAGTTCGGCAAGCTTTTTGTTGATAGCAGCTAGTTCCTGCATAAGAAAGGGCACCTGTTCAGGCGTTTGTTTTTCAGTGCTTTGTCCGCCTCGGTTTTTCGCAATCAGGCAAGTTTGGCATTTCCACGTATTATTTTTGGAATTTTTAGTTTTGCCCTTGACAGTGTTTTCGCCCGAACATGGTCCCGCGTGATAACCATACCCACAGTCTGAGCATGTCAAGTGCTTGCTAACCTCTGGTAAGGATTCATGGCATGACAAACAAAGTTCCGGGTTCAATGGCTCCGCAGTCGTCATTTGAATAGCGATAGAAAAAAGATCAACACTTCAGCACTTCCGGCAGCAGCAGCGTCAACAATGCGCATAAATAGTAAAAACTCAATGGCATCCAGCACTAACCTGCAAGATTTTGAAGACAGGTTTAGCTTCCAGAAGGAAGACTTGACGCTGCTGCTGCTGTGTGCGTATGAAGATTTCCTCTCGGGAACTCCTTCCTTTATGGCTTTCGGCTAGTGACGTGTAGAAACGACGATCCAATAGGGGCTTGAATGACAAGACGATAATGAAGGCGTCAACAGCAGCTCGGTGATATCAGCATCGACGGGCAGCACAATCAACTCGAAGACCACGTATCTCCAGATCTGCAAGATTTTGAAGACAGGTTTAGCTTCCAGAAGGAAGACTTGACGCTGCTGCTGCTGTGTGCGTATGAAGATTTCCTCTCGGGAACTCCTTCCTTTATGGCTTTCGGCTAGTGACGTGTAGAAACGACGATCCAATAGGGGCTTGAATGACAAGACGATAATGAAGGCGTCAACAGCAGCTCGGTGATATCAGCATCGACGGGCAGCACAATCAACTCGAAGACCACGTATCTCCAGATCTGCAAGATTTTGAAGACAGGTTTAGCTTCCAGAAGGAAGACTTGACGCTGCTGCTGCTGTGTGCGTATGAAGATTTCCTCTCGGGAACTCCTTCCTTTATGGCTTTCGGCTAGTGACGTGTAGAAACGACGATCCAATAGGGGCTTGAATGACAAGACGATAATGAAGGCGTCAACAGCAGCTCGGTGATATCAGCATCGACGGGCAGCACAATCAACTCGAAGACCACGTATCTCCAGATCTGCAAGATTTTGAAGACAGGTTTAGCTTCCAGAAGGAAGACTTGACGCTGCTGCTGCTGTGTGCGTATGAAGATTTCCTCTCGGGAACTCCTTCCTTTATGGCTTTCGGCTAGTGACGTGTAGAAACGACGATCCAATAGGGGCTTGAATGACAAGACGATAATGAAGGCGTCAACAGCAGCTCGGTGATATCAGCATCGACGGGCAGCACAATCAACTCGAAGACCACGTATCTCCAGATCTGCAAGATTTTGAAGACAGGTTTAGCTTCCAGAAGGAAGACTTGACGCTGCTGCTGCTGTGTGCGTATGAAGATTTCCTCTCGGGAACTCCTTCCTTTATGGCTTTCGGCTAGTGACGTGTAGAAACGACGATCCAATAGGGGCTTGAATGACAAGACGATAATGAAGGCGTCAACAGCAGCTCGGTGATATCAGCATCGACGGGCAGCACAATCAACTCGAAGACCACGTATCTCCAGATCTGCAAGATTTTGAAGACAGGTTTAGCTTCCAGAAGGAAGACTTGACGCTGCTGCTGCTGTGTGCGTATGAAGATTTCCTCTCGGGAACTCCTTCCTTTATGGCTTTCGGCTAGTGACGTGTAGAAACGACGATCCAATAGGGGCTTGAATGACAAGACGATAATGAAGGCGTCAACAGCAGCTCGGTGATATCAGCATCGACGGGCAGCACAATCAACTCGAAGACCACGTATCTCCAGATCTGCAAGATTTTGAAGACAGGTTTAGCTTCCAGAAGGAAGACTTGACGCTGCTGCTGCTGTGTGCGTATGAAGATTTCCTCTCGGGAACTCCTTCCTTTATGGCTTTCGGCTAGTGACGTGTAGAAACGACGATCCAATAGGGGCTTGAATGACAAGACGATAATGAAGGCGTCAACAGCAGCTCGGTGATATCAGCATCGACGGGCAGCACAATCAACTCGAAGACCACGTATCTCCAGATCTGCAAGATTTTGAAGACAGGTTTAGCTTCCAGAAGGAAGACTTGACGCTGCTGCTGCTGTGTGCGTATGAAGATTTCCTCTCGGGAACTCCTTCCTTTATGGCTTTCGGCTAGTGACGTGTAGAAACGACGATCCAATAGGGGCTTGAATGACAAGACGATAATGAAGGCGTCAACAGCAGCTCGGTGATATCAGCATCGACGGGCAGCACAATCAACTCGAAGACCACGTATCTCCAGATCTGCAAGATTTTGAAGACAGGTTTAGCTTCCAGAAGGAAGACTTGACGCTGCTGCTGCTGTGTGCGTATGAAGATTTCCTCTCGGGAACTCCTTCCTTTATGGCTTTCGGCTAGTGACGTGTAGAAACGACGATCCAATAGGGGCTTGAATGACAAGACGATAATGAAGGCGTCAACAGCAGCTCGGTGATATCAGCATCGACGGGCAGCACAATCAACTCGAAGACCACGTATCTCCAGATCTGCAAGATTTTGAAGACAGGTTTAGCTTCCAGAAGGAAGACTTGACGCTGCTGCTGCTGTGTGCGTATGAAGATTTCCTCTCGGGAACTCCTTCCTTTATGGCTTTCGGCTAGTGACGTGTAGAAACGACGATCCAATAGGGGCTTGAATGACAAGACGATAATGAAGGCGTCAACAGCAGCTCGGTGATATCAGCATCGACGGGCAGCACAATCAACTCGAAGACCACGTATCTCCAGATCTGCAAGATTTTGAAGACAGGTTTAGCTTCCAGAAGGAAGACTTGACGCTGCTGCTGCTGTGTGCGTATGAAGATTTCCTCTCGGGAACTCCTTCCTTTATGGCTTTCGGCTAGTGACGTGTAGAAACGACGATCCAATAGGGGCTTGAATGACAAGACGATAATGAAGGCGTCAACAGCAGCTCGGTGATATCAGCATCGACGGGCAGCACAATCAACTCGAAGACCACGTATCTCCAGATCTGCAAGATTTTGAAGACAGGTTTAGCTTCCAGAAGGAAGACTTGACGCTGCTGCTGCTGTGTGCGTATGAAGATTTCCTCTCGGGAACTCCTTCCTTTATGGCTTTCGGCTAGTGACGTGTAGAAACGACGATCCAATAGGGGCTTGAATGACAAGACGATAATGAAGGCGTCAACAGCAGCTCGGTGATATCAGCATCGACGGGCAGCACAATCAACTCGAAGACCACGTATCTCCAGATCTGCAAGATTTTGAAGACAGGTTTAGCTTCCAGAAGGAAGACTTGACGCTGCTGCTGCTGTGTGCGTATGAAGATTTCCTCTCGGGAACTCCTTCCTTTATGGCTTTCGGCTAGTGACGTGTAGAAACGACGATCCAATAGGGGCTTGAATGACAAGACGATAATGAAGGCGTCAACAGCAGCTCGGTGATATCAGCATCGACGGGCAGCACAATCAACTCGAAGACCACGTATCTCCAGATCTGCAAGATTTTGAAGACAGGTTTAGCTTCCAGAAGGAAGACTTGACGCTGCTGCTGCTGTGTGCGTATGAAGATTTCCTCTCGGGAACTCCTTCCTTTATGGCTTTCGGCTAGTGACGTGTAGAAACGACGATCCAATAGGGGCTTGAATGACAAGACGATAATGAAGGCGTCAACAGCAGCTCGGTGATATCAGCATCGACGGGCAGCACAATCAACTCGAAGACCACGTATCTCCAGATCTGCAAGATTTTGAAGACAGGTTTAGCTTCCAGAAGGAAGACTTGACGCTGCTGCTGCTGTGTGCGTATGAAGATTTCCTCTCGGGAACTCCTTCCTTTATGGCTTTCGGCTAGTGACGTGTAGAAACGACGATCCAATAGGGGCTTGAATGACAAGACGATAATGAAGGCGTCAACAGCAGCTCGGTGATATCAGCATCGACGGGCAGCACAATCAACTCGAAGACCACGTATCTCCAGATCTGCAAGATTTTGAAGACAGGTTTAGCTTCCAGAAGGAAGACTTGACGCTGCTGCTGCTGTGTGCGTATGAAGATTTCCTCTCGGGAACTCCTTCCTTTATGGCTTTCGGCTAGTGACGTGTAGAAACGACGATCCAATAGGGGCTTGAATGACAAGACGATAATGAAGGCGTCAACAGCAGCTCGGTGATATCAGCATCGACGGGCAGCACAATCAACTCGAAGACCACGTATCTCCAGATCTGCAAGATTTTGAAGACAGGTTTAGCTTCCAGAAGGAAGACTTGACGCTGCTGCTGCTGAGCCTCATACAGCTCGCTGAGCCTCATACAGCGCTATAGGAACAGTGCCCTGCAATCCTGAGTAAAGAAAACATTACAACTAAAATGTCAGGGCTGTTGCTACACAGTAATAATTGAAGTTTGAGTAAACATTTTAACAGTCACAATCAATAGTTTTTAATAGTGAAATAGGTTGCACATGATTCTATCTGTTGAATTTTCGGGATGCTTAGAGCACATAAATTGAGCTGCGGCCATGAATAGGCCATCTCAGAAATCTCCGGAGTGCCCCTTCAAGTGCAATATGACAATAATGGTGCACATGACTTGCCGTCTGAATGCCGTTCTTCAATACGGCGTTTTTTGGAAGTGGTCTTCTCTCCGTGACCTGTCTGTGCAGTGCGTGAAGAGGTTGACTGGCAATCCTGGAGACATTGCAGATGCAAAACAAAATGTTTAGAAAAGGGAGTTGAAATAAATTGCCATTACTGTTCTAGCATGGAGCTTAAACAGGTCCATTATTTCACAACACAGTTCAATCATTTTCTTTCTACACCACTGTTGCTTTATAGAAAGCATGGAAGAAAAAGATTAATTAATGTAAAAGCAAAGATATAGAAGGCAAGCTGAAAAAAGAAATAACAGCACATATGTAAACTTTCACAACAGGCGTCGACCTAGGCAACAGAGATGTGCCTAGAGTCGTGTTCGGCGCTGGTATTGCGAGCTGCCACAACATGCTTCCACTGGAAAACGGAATGATGGTAGCAGCCGATCAAAATGAACATATCTATCTAATCCTCTCAGAAATTAGCAATTCACAGTAAAGATACCACAGGATGAGAAGAAAAATGGCATTGCATCAGCCAGCCGAGGACGCATCACTCGCATTTACTGCCTTGAATGGCCTGTGGCATTGCCTCTCAATAGGAGGATGAAACGCTACTCTAGCCAGACCTAGTTGTCAGTAATGGCAGTCAGCGTTGAAATCTGACAAGGTAATGCGCACCACTAAAATAAACCTTTGACAAAAATTAGGGCATGTCATGTCTGGTGCCATTTTAACCGGCACAATTCTCAGCTAACTGTTTCAAGTTGGGCACCCGTGGTAACATCATTCTCATGCCCATAATGCAGTCTATCATAATCCTGGCACTTGGGAGTCATCTGGCTGACCAACCGCCACTGCTGGACCGTTATCACGACCAAGAATGATAGCTTCTGCTCACAGGTGGCATGTGCGGCCCCCTGCCTACAGCAGTCAGTGTCTTTTGACAAGCCACAGTGCCCTTTATGACTGAGCTATTATGTCATTACAAAGCTTTGCTAGTCATGATAGCAAAGCTTTGTAATAACAAGGTATGATATAATGCCCTGAGGCATTACAAGGACTAATTCCCTCATACTGCTCTGAAAGGAACAAGTTTGACTTCTTTCTCTGTTCGTTTATATAGAACACTGTCGAGAGGTATGCTAGACAAATGGGTGAGCCCCAATGATATCTAATCAAAATTGTGCAAACCAATAAATTAATAATTCGGCCCAAAGTTCAGACACAACAAAGTTGAACATGTGCCAAACTTTGGGGAAAATATTAGTCAAGGACTCGGTCAACATCTGTGCGGGTGGCTGGGTGGCACACAGCAGACATGGTATCTAGTACAGTCATGCAGAAACTAAATAGTTCTATGCGAGCGGGCATTTTTTTCTGAGGAGCGCATAACTGGTGGCTAACGTTCAATCTAACGCTAACACCGGGACTCGTCCATGCGGACCAGATAGGGCGGAGTCCAACAACACAAACTGCCGTTTTCATCTGTGCCTGAGTCACCGCGGTCTGACTGAAAGGGAAAGAGGATTCTCGAAGCGACGAAATAAGCCACGTTCTTGACTACGTTTTTTTTTCTCGTTTGTTACCTATTGGTAATTCTTTTTTTTTTCCCCACGAGCTTGCCGTTCACGCTTTTGTGAAGCTGTGTGAGAGGCTTTAAGGCTGCATCACACAGTTGTGTTTCGACTGTTTTTCACTGCTGTGGGAAGGGATATGTGTGTAATAAGACGATTACGATAATCTTATTGCGATGGTAGCTGGCGTCATTGCCAGCGACTTGAGAAAACAGGATTACCTGTTTTCTCAAGCACAGGACAGGCACATTAGGATAAGCATCTCTGTTCACCCACCTAGGTATAGTTTTGACTGCCCGAAGTATGCTGGCAGGGCACAGAGTATACCCCAGCGTTTTTAGGAAGCAGTCTGACCACCTGATAATACATAAAAGCAAATCAAGGCACGAAATACCAGGCACTTTTCTTTTGAGAAACACACTCAAAAGCGATCGGGGAAAATGCTACGAACTCAGAATTACCTCCATTGGTTGTCCTTCCCGGTTATCGTGGATGATGCGAGGAATTGCAATTCTTTGCTTGATCATTGATCGCAGCAGGAGGTCTTCGGTTTCTGAATAGAAGCACAGTTCTTTTAGACATGGTCAATAACACAACCACATGCCATGCACCTGATGGCAGTCACGTGCAAGGCATGTGACTGCCGTCCTATTAACGCAGCGTAGGGTACGTTGTCACGAGCCTCCGCGAGCGTTCCACAGCTGTTGAAGGTTGGCTGCGCGTGCCAAGGACGCCCTTTTGCAGTACCCTGTTACGTTAGTGCAAGGCATCTTTACGAAATTCGCTGCCGATTCCTACAACCTGGCGACTACAGATTATCAATAACGCAGTGTCTAGCGTTACGTCCGACGGAACCCTAAATAAAAATTAAAGTTACGTCCGACCTAACTTTACGTAAGGATTCGAGTTACGTCCGACGTAACCCAATATGTAAATTAAAGTTACGCCCGACGAAACTCGAAATAAAGATTAAAGTTACGTCCGACGTAACTTTACCTTAAGGTTTCGAGTTACGTCCGACGGAACCCAATGTGAAAATTAAAGTTACGTCCGACGGAACTTGAAATAAAAATAAAGTTACCCCCACCCGCTGCCCGTTTCGACCTGGATGAGTTTCGTACCGGCGTAGGTTGTGGTACCGGCACGCGTTTGTGTAATTACTACTGCGTGGTGCAGGTTAAACACTTAACTGGTTAGCGGTTGTACTCATCTACAGCCACAAGGACTTAACTGGTTAGCGGTTGTACTGGACTGGCTAACTTTCTCATCTACAGCCATCTACATGCTAAGAGACAAGACACCCGCAGCAGTCTCAGGGTCGCAGCACGCGTGCTGCGGTTTCCAATTCGTTCATGTTTTTTTTCTTCTTTTGCGTGTCGCCTCTAGGAAGAAGTGGTTTTATATCAAAAAAGTAATCGAAAAAAAAAACTCTTAAAGGAGAAAAAAATTGCAGAAGAGAGAGGAAAAAACGAGAGAAAAAAAGCGTACGTAACGGGTATCGAACCCACCTCGCCTACACAGCCTCTATATACACCAACTCATGTTCACAAACAAACCGGAGCGCCCCTAGCGGACGCCACCGGTGCCGCGCATGCGCGAAGGGGGTGTGGGCAAGAAGCTCGCCGTCGCCCATAAAACCACCATTGAAATGCGATGTTGTCAGCGTCAGTGAGAGTCCCCCTGCCCTTTTTCGCGTTCAAATTGTTGGTTCTATGTCTTCCTGGCGATGTCTGACTATCTTGAGCGGCGTCAGCGAAATTACCGAGGCTCGTTACACCGCAAACCTTCGCGTGAATAATGTGACATGTGGCGATTCATTCCACCTGGACGCCGCAGAATGTACGCTAAATGCCTGATTCGCATGATGAGATTTCGCTCGCAATTTTCAGCCGCGACGCCGCTCGGGCTGCAAAAGCGTGAACCGAAGCTGAGATGGTCGACGTCGATACTGAAAATCGCAAGCAGAATCGGACCAACTGAATTAGGTATAACAAGTCGGTGATGGGTAACAATGATCTACATCTCCTTGTATCTACTGCTTACATCGAGCCTGCTTACCAACCTTCAAATTTAAGTCTTTTGAGGCCTGCACTTACTTTTTATCGCAAGTACCGGGCCAACATTTGGTCTACGGACCGGCGTCGTCTAAGAGAGCAGACGACAAGCAGAAACGCTTGAAAGAGCAGACGACAGTTCGAACAATCAGGCGGCCGTTTGAACTTGAAGACGCACTGAACGTAGTCCGCAGGTGGTCAGCACAACATGACGGTTTTCTGGCGTTCATGTTGGAACAAAACAATTAAGTCTGATGACCACAAGTATCCGTGAATTCAACCCAAGGTGCTTCCCACCCAAGCAATCGTTGTCCGACGGCGTCTGCTTTTCTCTTTTCACGGCACATATCCAGATTCTCGCACGAACCGAGCACGTGAAAACTGACCTTCAAACCTTTCTCGACACTTTTGGTACGGCCCCAGTCGCGGCGTTTTGACGAGAAGGCAGGTTTTTGTCCCATTTCTTTCAAAACAACGCAGGAATACACGTCACGCATGGGGACTTCTGCCCACAGCCCCAGACCGGAAGTGAGACCGACGCGCCACCACCGCGCCGTGACGTCACAGAGATGAGTTCGTGTATACACGAACTCAACTCTCCTACGTCACGACGCGGTGGTGGCGCGTCGGTCGCACTTCCGGTCTGGGGCGGTGAGCAGAAGTCGCCGTGCGAGACATGCATTCCTGTGTTCTCTCGGAAGAAACCAGACAAAAAACCTGTCTTCTCGTCAAAATGCTGCGACGGGGGCTGTACCAAGAGAGCCTGGAAAGGTTTGAAGATGTTTTCAGGTGTTTCTGCCCCCTCCGTTCGTCCGAGAACGTGGATAGTAGCCGTGAAAAGTGCGAACCAGGAGCTGTCAAACTACGATTGCTTGTGCGGGCAACACTTCGTGGTCACCAGATGTATTTGTTTTGTTCCAACATGAACGAGAGAAAACCGCCAAGTTGTTCGGACCACCCGTGGGTTCAGTGCGTCTTCAAATTCACACGGCCGCCTTATTGTTCGAACTTTCGCCTGCTCTTTCAAACTTGTCTGCTTTTTGTCGTCTGCTCGTTCAAACAAAAGCGGCCAGTAGACCAAACTTTGACCCGGTGATTGCAATAAGAAGTAATTGCAGGCCTCAAAAGACTTAAGTAGGCTCGATGTAAACAGTAGATACAAGATGTTGATCATTGGTACCAGTGGCCATCACCAACTTGTTACGCTTGGTCTGTTCCCGCTTCCGATTTTCAGTATCGACGTCGATCATCGCCGCTACCTTCTACACTTTTGCAGCACGAGAGACGTCGCGACCGAAAATAGCTAGAAGAATCTCATCATGGTTTTGGCGTTCATTCTGCGGCGTTCATGCGAATGAATTGCCATACGTCAAATTATTTATGCAAAGTTTAGCGGCGTAACGAGCCTTGATAATTTCGCTCAGGTGATTAAAGTGGTAAGACATTACTATGAGGACATAGAATCGACAATTTCAACGCGAAAAAGAGTATGCAGACTCACACAGACGCCGACAACGTGACATTCCAATGGTTTGTTGACGTGGGACGCGGTGCTTCTTGCCCGCACTCAATTGCGCCTGCGTTCGAACTGTCGTCTGCTCTTTCAAACGTGTCTGCTTTTTGTAGTCAGCTCGTTCAAACGACAGCGGCCCGTAAACCAAACGTTGACCCGGTAATTGCTATAAGAACTAAGTGCAGGCCTCAAAACACTTTTCAAGGTTGGTTGGGGTAAGTAGGCTAAGTGTAAACAGTAGATACAAGAAGATGTTGATCATTGTTGCCAGTGGCCATCACCGACTTGTAATGCCCGATTCTGCTTGCGGTCTTCAGTATTGACGTCCACCATCACAGCTACGGTCCACGCTTTTACAGCCCGAGCGACGTCGCGACTGAAAATAGCGAGCAGAATCTCATCGTGGGAATCAGGCGTTAGTGCCCATTCTGCGGCGTCCACATGAAATGAATCGTCGCATGTCACATTATTCACGCAAAGTTTTGCATCGTTAATTTTTCTGAAGCCGCTCAAGTAGTCAGACATTGTTAGGAGGACGTAGAATCAACAATTCCAACGCGACAAAGAGCACGGGGACTCCCACCGACGCCGACAACAACGCAATTCAATGGTTTGTTTATGGGCGACGGCGGGCTTCTTGCCCACCGTCCACCGCGCATGCGCGGCGCCAGTGGCTTCGCTAGGGGCGCTCCGGTTTGTTGTAAACATGAGTTGGTGTATAGGAGGAACACACTCCAACCCCCTCAACAAACCTGGAGGTACGAATGGAGCAGCAATTTTGACCAATTTATCAACGCGGCATCGGACGTAATGCAGAATTATATATATTTTTATGTTTACGTCGTGTTTCGGCCACAAAGCGTAACATTCAATAAGGTTCCGTAGGTTACCCAGGCCGTAACTTATTTCCGTTGGACGCAACTCGAAACCTTAGGGTACAGTTACGTCGGACGTAACTTTAATCTTTATTTCGAGTTCCGTCGGACGTAACTTTAATTTTTGTTTGGAGTTCTGTCGGACGTAACTTTAATCTTCATATTGGGTTACGTCGGACGTAACTAAAACATTGACGTAAAGTTGCGTCGGACGCAACTTTAATTTTTATTTCGGGTTCCGTCGGACGTAACGCTAGACACTGCGTATCAATAAAGACTCATGCAGCATACGGGCCGACCCCGGAGGATAACGCGTGTGTAGAGGTGTCAGCCACTCGAGTCTACAAGCACATTAACCTACAGGGTCGGCTCGCGTGTGGAGCTTCGGCCGAGTCATCTGTATCCGAAATGGCTGCCGATGGGCGCCGCCATGTTGTACAGACTAGCGGCATCACATTCGTAGATTTTGTGATCGGTGCCCGCCTCGATGAATTATGTGCCAGCATTAACTTACCTCCAAGCATGACGACTTTTGCTTTGTAGTACCCGGCCTGACAACCATTCTCGTCTATCCAGAAGACCATCTTGGACTTCTCGTGGTCGAAGTCGTCCACGTCTCCCGGCGTGAAGCGCTTGATCAAAGTCGTGGGTAGCACGGCCTTGTGCTTGCCCTCATAACGTACGTACGCGAACATGCTCGCTGATGACGAAAAAACGCTACAACGAACCAGCTAGAAGCGATCGTTGAGCAGGCGCGGAACAAGAAAGAAAGGGCTACAAACACGGCACGACGACACTGAAACAAAGAACAAACGGAGCGAAAAAAAAACAACTATGGATTGTGGCCAAGCCAGGCCAAGCCGCAGTTGCCGTAAATTATTGGATAAAGGTGGGGAAGTACTATAAATTTATACTACCACAGAAATTGATGAACTCAGAAGTAATAAATGAAAATTTAAGGAACTATTTAAGTCGTTATTATTAAACAGATTGTTCTGGAACGACATCTTGTAAACCCTGAGATGGGGAACGATAAAGGAAACAGACGAACACAACAAAATCTCAAACGTGTTAAAGAAAGCAGAAATATCGGCCCATTTGAACTTAAGTGAATTAAAATTATTTTTTTATACAAACTTTCGCTTCGTAATTTGATTTACTACTAGTCACATTGTTTGATCTACGTAATATGTGTACAATTCGACCCACGGATCCAATCTAATCCAAGCTCAAGCCGGTCGCTGGTTTTGGGTCTCCCGGTTTCCGGTTCTGCTGCGGTGTTGTTTTGCGAGGCGTCAGTCCCATATTTACAGCGCATCCGAAAGACTGAGCCACGACATGACTCTCTGGTAACACTTGAAATGGAGAACCTAACCGGCCGACCGACAAGAAGGAAAAAGTACCTCGAAAAGGGTGCGGAGTACGTCGTTCCGAAATCTACGCGACATTACCACCACCAAAAGAAAGCACGCCTAGCCGAATCTGCTTTGGGTTCCGCAGCTGCATTAAGCGTCCCATCTGCTGACCCACCGGGGCACTCGGCGCCAGGCGTTAGCTTGCAGCAACCGGCAACACCAACCGACGAACAGCAGTTCCTGCCGGAGAGCACCGCTGTCGACAACTCGCAACAGCGCCCCGGCAATGATGGCGTTGGATCGACCGCGTCTTTGGCCGAAGACGAACATCACTGGGAAGATCAAGACGGTGGAGGTGCTGACCCACAATCAGACTGGGACGATCTGTCAGACTTCGGAGATTCTGACAGTCTTGGGCCGTCGCACGAAGCCTCCGTCGAAGAGATCGTACCGGAGGATGACGGTAGCTCCAGGGCTCCTCGAGACTTTGTTTCTGACGACCGTGAAGATCTAATGGGGAGGTGCTTCTCCCAATTCGGCACGTCAACTCTGCCCCACTCCAGCACGACTAAAGCTAGTGCCGTGGCCATGCTCATGTCAATAGTCCACGCACACAATTTCACATGGGGTGCGCTGGACGACATTCTGAAGCTAATAAACAAGATGTTTGGCCAAAATCAGAATGTCTTGCCAGGTAGCAAGTACCTCTTCCGAAAGCTGTGGAGCCAAAAAACATCCACAGTCTCAAAGAAGTACTACTACTGTGAGCGTGCAAACTGCTCTGGACTTCTTCAAGATGACGGCACTGGAAAATCGACGTGCGCTCTGTGCAGCACTTCAGCTGACGAGGAAGCAGGGCGCAGCTACTTCACGATTCTGGATATCAGTCAGCAAGTGAAGCACGTGATTGCAAAAACAAAAGAGGTTCTCAGTCAGAATCTTGACGCCATTGAGACATCACTTTCGAGCTCATCGGTCACGGACATTTCCAGTGGTTGTGTGTACCGAAACCTCAAGGAGGCCGCTGTGGTGAAGCCTGGAGACTTGACATTAACAGTAAATACCGACGGGAGCCCTGTGTTCAAGTCGTCCCGCTCTTCCATCTGGCCGATCCAGTTCACAGTCAGTGAACTTCCACCAGAGGAACGGTTCCGCAACACAACTCTTGCCGGACTGTGGTTCGGGAAAAAACACCCCAACATGAAGCTCTTCATGAGCAAGTTTGCTGATGCCGTGACGGAAATGGACCCGATCCAGTGGACATATGGGACAGCAGACTACAAGTCACAAGTTCACCTGATCTGCTGCTGTGCAGACGCTCCTGCACGTGCAGCGGTGCAGAACCATGTCCTGTATTCTGGATATTTTGGATGCCCGTGGTGTCTGATCAAAGGGGAGCACGTGGCAGGTAGGCTGGCACTCTGTACATCTCCTCTATGTGACATAATTGTCCAGTGCTGGGGGTTACTCCTTCTTATTGCTTGCCTCGAAGTACTACTTCTATGGTGCAAAACAGTCAAGCGTTGAAGTTTAGCAACCAGCATGGCAGACCAAATTACTTCAGTTCAAGCTATGTATATTTTTTATGTATAAGATGCTAGTACAGTGGGCATCAAAATGAGCTGGCTCGTCGGGACGCTGGCCGGAGTGGCAAAACTCCCACGTGAGGCATGCCCGTTGCGATATTCCATTGAGAGCGAAGCTAAAAGGACTCGGCGATTTCGTGAACAGGGGAGGACGGTAATGGTAAGCGGCACATCTAGGGCGAGCCTGGTGCCACTGTTTGTATATCAGCCTCTTCGTTTTAACGCATCATCTGAGAGAGCTGCACGCCAGCCATTGTTTTTGTCTTTTTTTGTTTAAGGTCACTTGACAGATTATGGCATGGAATTCGTGCAGATGGCTCAGAGTTGTGAACTTCGCTTGAAAGAAAAGAAAAAAAGAAAGGGAGCAAGTCACAGAATTCACAAAAGATTAACAAAACAATATTTTTTCCCCTCATTCTCAACACAAAAACCCAGGCAGCACAAGATATTGTGCCAACATTAGTCTCAGCATGGTTAAGGTGGCCCCATATGGGCCCAGCTTGACCAGTCTAGAGCCAGCATTCATTATGCTGGCGCTAAACTGGCTACATGACGGCAACATTTGCCGTTTTTTGCCAGCGTCCAACCAATATTGCGGCATCCCGGCTACATGACGGCAACATTGGCCGTTTCTGCCAGCTTCCAAAAGATATTGCTGCATCCCGGCTACATGACGGCAACATTTGGCCGTTTTTTGCCAGCGTCCAACCAGATATTGCGGCATCCCGGCTACATGACGGCAACATTGGCCGTTTCTGCCAGCTTCCAAAAGATATTGCTGCATCCCGGCTACATTGACGGCAACATTGGCCGTTTCTGCCAGCTTCCAAAAGATATTGCTGCATCCCGGCTACGTGACGGCAACATTGGCCGTTTCTGCCAGCTTCCAAAAGATATTGCTGCATCCCGGCTACGTGACGGCAACATTGGCCGTTTCTGCCAGCTTCCAAAAGATATTGCTGCATGCCGGCTACATGACGGCAACATTTGCCGTTTCTGCCAGCTTCTAAACGATATTGCTGAAAATATATGAAGTTCTATCCTTGGTGAATATAAAGGGTATATCGGGCTCTGTTTTGCAACTACCGATTGACGGCACTGCACCAGCCAAATCGAGGCAACATCGCCGGGATGGTTCCATATGTTCTAGGAATATTTAGACACAGAAGCATTTTAGCCGATAAAACTTTAACCATCAGACTTTAAAACCTTAATTGATTGATGTTTCTTTCATCTTAGAGCGCAGCTCTTAGGCGCCCGTTTCCGGCTTGAGCGGCGTCGCCGTCGGCGTAACAGTAAAGCGTCGTCGTAACGCTTTTTCGTGACGCGCCACAAAAAAGCGTTTCGGGACTTTCGTGACGCGTCGGCGTCGCGAAAGTCACGAAACGCTTTCGTGACGTCTCGGCGTCGCGTAACGCTTTATCATGACGCGTCGGCGTAACGCTTTTTCGTGACGCGTTGGCGTCGCTTAAAACTTTTTCGTGACGCGTCGCGTAACGCTTGTTTGTGACGCCTCGGCGTCGTGTAACGCGTCGGCGTAACGCTTTTTCGTGACGCGCCACGAAAACGTTTCGGGACTTTCGTGACGCGTCGGCGTCGCGAAAGTCACGAAACGCTTTCGTGACGTCTCGGCGTCGCGTAACGCTTTTTCGTGACGCGTCGGCGTCGGGGTAACGCTTTTTCGTGACGCATTGGCGTCGCTTAAAACTTTTTCGAGACGCGTCGCGTAACGCTTGTTTGTGACGCCTCGGCGTCGTGTAACGCGTCGGCGTAACGCTTTTTCGTGACGCGCCACGAAGACGTTTCGGGACTTCCGTGACGCGTCGGCGTCGCGAAAGTCACGAAACGCTTTCGTGACGTCTCGGCGTCGCGTAACGCTTTTTCGTGACGCGTCGGCGTCGGGGCAACGCTTTTTCGTGACGCGTTGGCGTCGCTTAAAACTTTTTCGTGACGCGTCGCGTAACGCTTGTTTGTGACGCCTCGGCGTCATGTAACGCGTCGGCGTAACGCTTTTTCGTGACGCGCCACGAAAACGTTTCGGGACTTCCGTGACGCGTCGGCGTCGCGAAAGTCACGAAACGCTTTCGTGACGTCTCGGCGTCGCGTAACGCTTTTTCGTGACGCGTCGGCGTCGGGGTAACGCTTTTTCGTGACGTGTTGGCGTCGCTTAAAACTTTTTCGTGACGCGTCGCGTAACGCTTGTTTGTGACGCCTCGGCGTCATGTAACGCGTCGGCGTAACGCTTTTTCGTGACGCGCCACGAAAACGTTTCGGGACTTCCGTGACGCGTCGGCGTCGCGAAAGTCACGAAACGCTTTCGTGACGTCTCGGCGTCGCGAAACGCTTGCGCTTTCGTGACACCTCGGCGTCGCGTAACGCTTTTTCGTGACGCGTGGGCGTAACGCTTTTTCGTGACGCGTCGGCGTCGCGTAACACTTTTTCGTGACGCCTCGTGTAACGCGGATCTGCGTAACGCTTGTTTGTGACCCCTCAGCGTCGTGTAACGCGTTGGCGTAACGCTTTTTCGTGACGCGTCGGCGTCGCGTAACGCTTTTTCGTGACGCGTGGGCGTAACGCTTTTTCGTGACGCGTCGGCGTCGCGTAACACTTTTTCGTGACGCGTCGTGTAACGCGGATCTGCGTAACGCTTGTTTGAGACCCCTCAGCGTCGTGTAACGCGTTGGCGTAACGCTTTTTCGTGACGCGTCGGCGTCGCGTAACGCTTTTTCGTGACGCCTCGGCGTCGCGTAACGAAAAAGCGTTACGCCGACCGTAACGGTAGCCGTAACGGGTCGGCGTGACGCATCGCCGTCGGCGTAACCGCGCAGTGCATTATGGGAAACGTGCCATAATGCACCAAGGGGGAGGAGGATGGAGGAGGAGGAGGGACGAGGAGAAGAAAGAGGCAGGAGGAAGAGGGCTCCCCCCTGAAAGCTCCCCCCCCCCCCGCCTCCCCTCTACCTACGTCACTGGTGTGTTGTCGGCTGTAACGGGATCTTGAAAATCTCAAAACAACCTGCTTTTACTGAGCCGCGCACCACGACCAAAGTTTCAGAGCAAAAAAAAAAAATACAAATAATTTTTAAGCAAAAAATAAAAACTTAAAAGTAATATCCAATGACTAATTAAGCAATTGCATGTCATCAAAAATAAAAAAAAAATCAACTTAAATTAAAATATCGAACACCCTGTTTGTTTTTTGTTTTTTTTGCACATAACTTGATGTAGATTTCAATCAGCAAACAAAGGTTATCATGGAACTGATAACAGGAGAAGAAGCTGGTACATAATGGCGGTGTTCCAAAATTTACTCGATTTTACTCTAAGGTGAAGGCTTTGTGCCTTGGCGTTCTAAAACCTACCCCCGTCCAGCGTTTTTCAATCTGTGTTGTCACGTGACACGACCCGCCGGAGTAACTCAGATCCATTTGGGTAAGATTTGGAACACGGCCTATGTCTGGTCGACCCAAATATTTACTTCAAACTGCGTAGACAACACGATAACCGATGGTAGTGACTCCGGCCACCGAAATCGAAACCGAAACTATATGTACGGTGGAAAAGCGCCAAAAAATACACGAACAGAGAGAAAGACAGCAGGACAGGGCGTACTCTCAACTAAAGTTTATTTGAAAAGTACGGCTGGCATAACAATCGTCTCTTAACTGAGACCAGCCCCCGTTTAAAAACTCATATTTATGGCTAGTCGTATTTCAATCCGTTTCTTCATTCTAATCCAAAGCCACAAGCGGCTTCCGGATTCTTGTCCGCCCGTGCAAACAAAGGCCTGTCTCAACGTGCGATGCGTAGGTGAAGTCCTATTTCAGGTAAGTTTTGTCAATTTCATATTCATAACACATTCCCGAAGAGTATCTACATACGCTGGATGATCTTCCGAACACCGTACCCCACGTTTCCACCGTAATTCGGATGATATTTAACTTTTTTCGACGCTTGTGCGGTCTCCGCGATTTCGTGTCGCGTAGCAGTTCTGAGGAATGCTGGCTTTCGAATCTTGCGTAAATGCTAACCGCTATCTTGAGAATCCCGTGAATGTTCTGCGATACCGGAGCTCTACAGAGACGCTGACCGGATTGTTTCGAAAGTTCGCGTTGCTATCGGCGAGTCCTTTGGACACGCTGTAAGTGCCGGTCGCGCTAAACTGATCTGTGCTGTCAAACGCTTGGATACGGATCTTAGAACAAACGCCTTGAATGTGTTCGGAACGGCGACACGCGAGAAGAATTAGGTGGCTTTTTTACTTTGACGTGTCGTCTCGTCCTTTCTCACGCTAGCGACAGCGTACCTCTCGGTCAGCATGCATTGGCTTTTTGCCCCGCGTCCAGCGGGATGGCGCGGTTTGGGTGCTCCTATCTGGACGTCGTAGCGCTCGCGTACGGCGTTTGCTCCGCGCCGGCCTGCCGTGCGTGTCGTCGGTGTTGCGGCGCGCGGGCCTAGAGTTGCCCAAGTGTTTACAGGACCCTGCTAAGCTCGTCGTTTCCGTTGTTTTCTCCCTTACGGGCCCCTGCATACTGTAAACGACTAAATTTTCGCGTGGACCTAATTTTCGTGAATCGCCTACAATTCGCGAAAAATACGACTCGCAAACAATTCGGGCAATATGTGAACGCTACGGAAGCTACACTCGATTCGCGAAAATTAGAACCCGCGAATAATTACAAATTTTGGGCTTTGGCCCGATTCGCGAAAATTTGAGTCCGCGAAAATTAAGTCGTTTACTTACAGTATATGTCTAGCCTTGCGAGCCACCCAGAGTACTGCTACTGTCGCTAATAAAGATTATTATTGTTTGCCTTAGTGGCGTTTTAATTTACCCCGGACATATTCGTGACTTCTAGAACCCGGGGGTGCACACATAGTTTATATGGCAGAGGAAATGATTTGATTAAAATGCTCTGATCTGGTATAGAATCTGTAGTGGTACGAAGGTTGCAGTGGAAAATCGCACACCTGGCAGGTGCTCTCGCTTGTATAGTGGAGAGGTTGCAATGGAAACTCGCGCACCTGCCAGGCGCTCTCGCTTGTACAGTGGAGACACATTCAAATGAAGGAGATCCCGCTTTGAATGTGAAGGCTCCCTACTTTCCAAAACTTTTAAATACTTGAGGTTCTGTTAAAGTTGAAGGGGGTCTCTTAAAACTTTTTTGGAACCATGTCCAAGATCCCAATGCTGGGTACAATTTTAGTCTAAAGGCTAGGACTGAGTCCCACAAAACCAGTCTTTAAGCCTCTTGTGACAGCTTATGACCGTGCTGTGCAGCAGCAATGTTAGTCGTAAGCAACTTAAAACCCTGTTTTGTTCCACTTGGTCCTAGTCAGGTTGCAACAGTATGAACCGAGCTTTAACACCTCTTAGGTCCATGTGATCAACAGTAGCTTCAAGCGCATTGTACTAACTTAAAGTATTTTGACCACATCTCCGTTGTTGATTTTTGATTTGTATCCCAGCACTACAGAACGCGTCAAAAGGCTTGTTGATTGCTGTGCATGTGCCTATCAAGCGAGCTGTGCTATTTCTAGATGGTGTTTAATTTGTTTTGAAGTTCCCGGGACTTTTTAAGGTACCAGTAGGTATCTAAGCTCCACAAGCACACTGTTCTTAATGCAATTACTTCATGCAGAAGTTCATTTTTCTTATTTGGTTGAGTTTAATGGTGGTGTCAATCATGGTCTTTGCACTGTCGACGACAAGAGAAGCGTCATGTTGCACTTGTTCTTTTGTTGATCTGTGAAGCAAGTTCTGGTTTCTTTTTTGTTCCAGAATGTCAGTCGGAGTCTTATTCATGATGTTGCAGGAAGTCTGTATAATGACGAAAAAACTGCAGGTGACTGGAAGCTGCCGATGAGCTGCCAGTCCGAATAGCAGCTATCAACTCGGCAAGGGCCTGCAGGCGTATCAGCCCCACCCGTTTCTCTACTGCCATTCGAGACGGGATGCTTTGTAAAAGGTGAAACCGGGCCCATGCACTGCTTCAGCAGGGCCCTGCTAGATTTATCTGACACTTTATTTTTCTAAACAAACAACACCTTTACACACTGTAAAATACCGAACAGGCGCCCACTCTAAATTGGAGATAATCATGGAGAGCCGGGGGATGGGCACTTGGTAGGTAGGATAGCGAAGGTGTCCATGGTCAGGTGGTCCCTTGCTTGGTCTGACCACAGAATTACGAATAGCTGCCGTTTGTGCAGCTAGTTAATTGCGCAAAGACAAAAAAACGAAGCGTCAAATTTTTTCTTTTTTACAATGAAGCATTTTAAGAAGTGCTCGATTAGCATTGGCTTGTCTTTGTTACTAAAGCCTTCAATTTACTCTTAGTTAGAACAAAAGAGCAATGCATATTTTCTTGGGCACAACTTTTTGTGGCAATGAAAAGAAAGCTGGGGAAGGCAGGCAGTACTAATGGCTCTGTTAGCGCACCACATAGTTCTGAACTTCTTTTGGTCTCAGTTTCAGGTTTGGCGTGTCAGCCACGCAGTTGCTAGAGTGCATGTTTTTTGTACGAGGATTGCAGTTGAGGGAGTTGAATTGGGATTGCCGAGCATGCAGGCACATTCACATCTCTTTATTTTCGGGTTAACCTGCAGCACCCGAAGGCATTATTGCAGGGGGGGGGGGGTATATAGCCAGTCGTGAAGGTAGAAATACACCCGTGCATATGTGCCGAAAAAAGAAACAAGAAACGCAGGCACACAGGTAAACACACTCATAAACAAAAGCGAACCCAGAATAAGATAAAATCCACATTGGTTGCTCGCATTCTAGGTACGTGCCAACGTTCCATGTTTTCGAACGTTAGCCTACACTTTGACTGAAGCACTCGGACAGACTTACAAGGTAAATTTCACCATTGTTAATCTCCTAGAATTTTAGTTGTCTTGCAACTGGCGCAGAGGGGCAGCGTCGATTCAGGAAATGATGCCAATTTCATCATCGTAGACAAGCGCCAGAAAAATAGACAGGGACAAGAAGTTGACGTAATCAATGGCGAACTCGCAACTAACATTTAATGAAAAAACAATCTCTTATATAGAAGTGAAAAACGTCAAGAATTACTACATCCGGTGTACCCCTCTATCAAGAAATTCATATTCGTTTGCTGATAAGGTTATGGATGTGTCACTTGTACTACTCGTGCTTTTGGCTTTAATCTCAAACACCTCGTGTACCTTTCTAGATACTTAATCTGGGTGTCTGGCCAAACATTTTGTGTCGTCAAATGACTGGGAGCAAAGGCAGCGGCTGCAGTGCCTTGCCAGATGTCCTGATGGGGGTTGCTCGTGTTGCCGCGTCATGTTCGCGGGTGCAATCGTTAAAACATCAACCTGTCTGACCAATGTATACAGAACCGTATAACATTGGGATTTCGTACACAACTCCAGTCATGCATTCTCTGCACTTTTTGTGGCGTTTTGTTTTGCATTTGTTTTTTGCAAGAGCAAATTTAGCGGCTGCAGTGGCCATGCAGTAGAGCCGCTGCCCTTGCTCCCGTCATTTGATGACACCAAATTTTTGGCCATATACCCAGATAAAGTATCTAGAAAGCTACACAAGGAGTTTGAGATGGAATCCAAAGGCATGTAATGTACAACTGACACATCCATAACATTGTCGGGAAAAGAATATGAATTTCTCAATAGACGGCTACACCAGTTGTAGTCATGACTGACGTTTTTCACGACTATTGAAGAGATTGTTTTTTCAATAAATGTTAGTTGCGAGTGCGCCAGTGTTTACGTCAACTTCTTGTCCCTGTCTATTTTTTCGGCACTTGTCGGGATCATGAACCAACTGGACCAAATTGCCACATTAATGAATTTCATCAGCACTGCAGTGTTTTGATTTCATTCATACGTCTTCTGGTGCTGAAAAATCATCGCGCGGGCGTGATATACCGAATTAGAAGCACGCACACGCCACGGCGCAAATTCACATTTCATTTGGATTGTATTCAGTTACGGCTGGCCCTGGGGGGGGGGGGGGGGGGGTCGGTGGTGCACCACAGCTCAGAACACATGTATCGAAACATTGCGCTGCAGAAACCAGAGGTCCTGGGCATTATCCCCACCCCTGCTCGCTAATCAACCGGTATACGGAAACAACTGGGAGTCCCGGTTCCCATTGTCCCACGTGTCGTACATGTTGCACACCACGTGCTCAGTTTCTTCTGACATTTATTGGTTGCCAAACCTCGTAAAAATCCCACACGGAAAACAAAGGTCGCGCTCACAGAGTGTACCGACAATACGCAACAGCGATGATGCCCAAGATGCACATGATAAGGACGCTGTATTTGTTTTGTAGGGAACTAGAAAACCTATGGCAAACTTAAACCAAGAAGACACAAAAGAGCTAAAAAGAAAATGCTGTAAGTTTGGTACATCCTAGCTAATGTTATGCTAAAATTTTAAAATTCAAGCTAAACGGTACTATTTTATATATTTGGTAATTGGTTAAGTTACACCCACAAAATCATTATGGTTCAGCTATATTCAGCTGTGCAGTGAAACGGCGTGTTTGGCTCTCTAGCTTTGGCTTCATTGCCACGGAAAGTTGTTTTTTAAATATATCACTTTCTAGCTCTTTTCGATTCTCTACCCCTCATCCTTCTCTCCTGCTTTGCCACTCTACCAGTTCTATCCCCATGCTCTCTGCCAATCGTAGAGATAACCGAACATGGCAACAGGGCACATGGTGTCTCCTACATATATTTTTTTTAACTTGCTTAAAATAGAGGAATGGGCATTTAATATCTCTTTTGATGAGTTAAAATGCTTCAAACGTGGGGGTTGAGCGCTTACTCCGACACTGGTGACGCTTAGTGTTTTACGGTAGTTTTATGGTGGTGTGTGTTACTACTGGGTGTCCCAAGGAGCGGTCAGGCTCTTTAAATCGACCACGAAATTCGGTTTCTCAACCTATCGTGCTACGACTTTGTGCAGCGTTGCCCACAGATGGTGCATTTGTTTTTGTAAAATTTGAAAAGAGCAAAGTTACGTAAGGAAAAGGTTTAAAAAAAAGGCTTAGCTCCTATGGAAACGCAGCGAAGCCACCTGTCTTCAAACAATACGGCGCCGTTTCGCACGGGAGACAAGATATGGCGCAAACGAACGAGCATCCGGCGCCGAGAGCTGGCGTCTTTAGCAGACAATCTTTTCGACTCAAAAGCAGCGCGATTTTTTCTGATATCAGTTGCCAATGCATTTTATTATCCTTACTAATAAAACATATTGAATGGACACATAATCAATTAAAAAAATGGTTTGTCGGGTTATTTTAACTGGTTTTTTTTTCGTGGTACTTATGTTGTCTGCTTTGCAGTTCCTTGTTACCTCGCCTGTTTTTGTTTCTGCGACTGTCACCGCCTGCGGAACGCGCGCCGCTTTTGAGTCGAAAAGATAGTCTGCTAAAAACACCGGCTATCGGCGCCGGATGCTCGTTCGTTGGCGGCAGTTGGCGTCGCGACTGCTTGTGCCATCTCTTAATTGTCTCCCGTGCGAAACGGCGCCGTATTGTTTGAAGACCGGTGGCTTCGCTGCATTTTCATAGGAGCTAAGCCTTTTTCTTTCTTTACTTTTTCCTCAGGTAAGTTCGCTCTTTGCAAATTTTACAAAACAAATGCACCATCTGTGAAAAAACAGTGAGTGCGCAGGCGAGCTGGTGGATGTTGATCATGATGTAGAAAACCCGAGACTGTGGTAAAAGCAGGGAAACTTGGTCGAAGAAGAAAGACAGGGGAAACGAACGTCTCAAACTCAGCTACTGCGTTTATTTCCACAATTTCGTATATACCCACAACCCAACCAGTGTGGGTAGGATTGTATAGATAACAAAGGTTGACCTTGTGACGTCGGTGGTGGCGGTTGGGTTGTGGGTATATAGGAAATCGTGGAAATAAACGCAGTAGCTGAGTTTGAGACGTTCGTTTCCCCTGTCTTTCTTCTTCGACCAAGTTTCCCTGCTTTTACCACAGTCTCGGGTTTTCTACATCATGACCATCTGTGGGCAACGCTGCACAAATTCGTAGCGCTATAGGTGAAGAAACCAAATTTTGCGGCCGATTTAAAGAACCTGGCAGCTCCTTGGGACACCCAGTAGAATGAATTGGGCTTTTGTATAGTTACCACATATGTGTACAGGTGATTCAGGCAGTTGTTAATGACCATTGGCACCCAACTCAACCTCGTGCAAGGTGTCTATGAACTGGAAAAACGGTAATGTTGAGGAAGTTGGCGATTTGAAAAGTCTGAAGATGTCCACCCTAATCAACATCGATCAGGGAAATTCAGCCTTCCTTTCTCTGAATGTCAGCAAAAGACACGTGTGGTGTGACACATAAGCCTTTCTACTCAGGAACTCAGCCTGCCAAAATAAATTTCCGCTTGGAAGCTAGAGTCTTGCGAGAATCCAGAGATACAATTTCATCTCGAAATGTATGAAAAGGACAAACTTCTATACTCTGAATGAACTGCTGCTGCTTATGGCAGATTTGTGGAATGGTTTCATAGTGCGAGAGCTTGTCTCTGTAGCTACCCCAATTGCTCCTGAATGGACTTTCCATAGGATTTCTTTTACAGGTTGTGAATATCGTGGCTGTTAAGGTGGTATCTGCTGCGGGGGAGAAAATATCCCTCAGCTTAACAGTCCATAGAAGCTTTAGCAGCCAGGATTTTGGATGTTGCGAGACCAATGCTATTGCCTTTAGCTTATATATTTATTGCCAGAAGTTGTACAACCAGCCGCCAGGGTTGTCTCATCCGACAGCAGGACATGCCGACTACTGTGGCATCATTTAATGTTGTTGCTTAGAGACCACTTTTAATGCATGGGTGGTATAGAATGCTAAGAAATGCGGAGGCGCAATCCAGCCACCATATCATAGCATCTGCTGCTGGGATGTTCTGATTGGTTCTCATTGGAATCATCAGAATTTTCATATTCTGTTTCTTTTCTTTAGTGAGAGCTCATGAAGGTGGCACGGTGCACAGAAGGACAGAGTGGCTGACAGTGAGCTGCCCAAGACAAGCTGCTGGCTCTCGTGGTCATCTCCGAAAGCCTCTGGATGGGCTAATTGACAGACATGCCTGGACATTTATAAATGGTAAACACAATCTAGACCAACTTTGAATTACTCGTTGATCTAACGGCTGTTGCTTGGATACTGCGTTTGGCTGCTAGAATTGAACTGGATATACTAAGCGGCACATGTCGCCAAGTAGGGGCACACTGGGACGCTTATCCGCAAACTCCGCTTCACAGTCCATGAGCCACCAAAGACCCATCCAATGAGATCCCGAGTCAAGTCAAAGTTTCCTATTAATCTTGTTAGTAGGAGCGTCGTAATCGTTAATTAAAATTTCGGCGTAGCCCCGCTCGGGGGGTTGCGGCACACCGAGCAAAGCAGAGCGAAAGAACGGAGGATAGTCTAGCAAAAGTGATCAGCAGGGTCCGATAACCCTTGCTCGCTAATAGGCTGACTTCGGGATGCCAACGATTATGTCACAAAGCTTTGGACAGGTTAAAGGTGGAAGAAAGGCTGAATGCATGCCCTGCTATAATCACTGCACATATTTTTCAAGATATGTGCAGTTTACTTTGACTTTTGCCCAAGTTTAGTGCGATTACTGAATTAACAAGCCAAAATGCTATGGAAGTCTGCTCCTGACTCAGATTTCTTAAAACGTGCTTCAGCTTCCCTTTAATGCTAGTTTGACTTAGTTGCACAAGCCTGTGCCAGTGCACAAACTAGAGCAAATGCATTGCTGTACTTTTTTGCATTTAATGCACTTCCAAAGGAAAAGGTTCAGATATCATTAAGCCCAAGAAGCTAAACCATTAATTTGAATGTGACATACAGTAGACGCATCAATTGAAACTCCAGGAAGTCACGAATTTTGCATGAATTATCAAAAGCTCGAATTATCAGAAGTTCATCTAAATGTGTTGCAAGATAAATTATGATTTTCTATATGGATGGCTACACATACAAAACAGATATTTCATGATTTCCTCTGCACAGGCCCATTAATCATAAGCTGGTATGCCATTCATGAAACATGGGTAAAATTTATGACACAAGTTTATTCAACCCTCAAAAATGTTGTTCATCAGGGACTGTTTATACAGCACATGACACCTCAAAACAAAATTAAGTTTGTTCAACCAGCAAAAACGTCGCCTATTATAGTCTGTTAAGCAGGGACCCATGAGTAATGGAAACGGGAATAGTGCTGCAGTTTCTATAGCAGCTTACGTGAACGCTGCGACATAAAGCCATGCCGCCACATCACAGCGTCCGTACAAGTTGATATGGAAACTGCCGTGCGGCGCTCGTTTTTGCCGCTCATGTGTCCTCTGCTTCTGAGACATATATAGAGATAGTTTAACCATTCATTAGGATGTATAGAACACAAATGAGAAGGCACATTGGCTGAAGGTGGGCTGGGTGTGTTCCAGAGAGTTTTCACAAATTTGCATGTGGACAACCAGAAGCCGCGCATAATATCCTGGTGGTGGTTGTGAGAATCAAAATTAATATGCTCGTCGGAGTAACTCTCGGTGACTGCGGTGCAGTGATGTTTTGATCACGGTGGAAGATATAGAAAATACAAAAAGCATGTGCGACCAGCTGAACGATTGACGTAATCCGTACACCAGGCGCCGAGCGCCGGGGTTCTGCCGTCGAAGCGGTCAGACTCCATTTGAGCAAAACAGAAATAAAGCTGCACATTCGTTTCTTACATCTTTTTGCATAACCATAATCGAAACGTTGCGTGCACCATATTTTCAACCATAAAGAGTTACTACATTTAACTCTTACGCACTTATCAAAACCGTTTTTCGCTACCATGGCTAGCGGATTATTTTCAGCTTCTGGTGGGCCAAGAGAGCTTGTCGAGCCCTCTATCTGCGTCTGATGCACGAATTGGCTCTGCTTGCACCTTTCATATCTCTCTAATAGCTCTATAATACGCTTCTTACTGAACCCCAGTGCACCGCGGGAAAGCAACACCTGTGAAAGCAAGCTCCACAGGTGCTGCTTCTCCGTAGTGCACTGGTGCTCGGAAAGAAGTGCGCTCAATGGGGCCGCGAGAACAAAAAGTATGAATTAAACGAAAACGTCGTTCGAATTAAGCGGCTTATGAGTACATATAAAACGTAGTGGGACAACCCAAGTTTTTAAATTTGTTTGGCTTAACCAGAGGTATTAAATATCCGAGTTTGAATTATTGCGAGCGAACTGTATACTCTAAAGGAGACATGGCTCACTTGAATGTGCTTAAAGGGACCATGAAATGACCTTTTTACTTTTGCCAGATAACTTTAACATTAAACCGTCAATGTTCACTGAATGCCGAACAGGCATCCGTTTTCGTCTCGGTTTATTAACTTCTACACAAAAAATTAATAAAATATCGACTTTTTCTTTCTCTCCAACTGACCGCAAAACAAGCTGCGGCGCAATTTTGACGGCCGTGACGTACCCTGTTTCCGGAACCGGAAGCTCTCTCGGCAGTAGGAGATGGGAGCGTTAGCGGCGGCGAGTTGGCGGTGTGCCGGTAGGTTTTACTGCGCTGCTGGCGCTGATGTCACCGACGTGTTTTCGGAATCGGCGCCTCTCATCGCCGCGATAGGCATGGACACATCGCAGCTGAGCAAAATTCAATGAGATATGTTGCGCTACAGCGACAGCATGGGACTAGTCCTATACGCCGGTGTGCCTGTTGGGAAGTGCGGCGAGTCTTCTGGTGAAGACTCCAGCCCAACTGCCATTGTTAGTAAAAGGCGGCCCGTGTCAGTCATTTGCAAAACGAGGTAGATGAAAACAAATTGCCGCGGCGTTTTTCGCGGCCTCGGAGATCCAGGAGCGAGCCGACGTTAAAAAAAGATACGTTTGAACTACGACAGTCTCAGCAAGAGTCACATAAATACCTGTTCACTCTCGGAGCGGACGCGCGCGTTTGGTGGAAGTGCTGTATTCGCGCTGTTGGTAAGCGCTTCGGGACCGATCTTTTACGATTGCAACTCGATACTGACGTGACACTCGGCAAAGGAAGGTTGGACCGGCATTGCACGTAGCTCCTACGAACGTTATAGCTCGACAGTGACGTGCAGTCGTGTCAGAATAAAAAATGGCATACTAATAACAAAGTGTACATACCGTGTTACGAAGGTAATCCATACGGCGTTTATTTGAGCTCTACATCACACAAAACAAGAAGATAGAATCGACGAGAGTCCCTTTTCGACGACAGTGTTCATCAACACTGCCTCGGAAAACAAGGGGAAGAGATTGACCGCACCCCCTCTTAATCTAAAACTGAGGTCAGGGATCAAACTATAATACGGGAAGGGTCCACAAGGGTCGCTTGGGCATATTCCATTCAGCACGCCAGCCGGTCGTGGGCAGACGGTCTTGGCCAAGTACCGTTGAAGCAACGCTGTTCCGAGTCGGAGTGCCTGCTAGGCCGCTAGGCCTATCCGCCAAGCTCGCTTGGTCAGAGCCGGTGGGTTCGTCGCCGTTGTAACTTTTCTCGGGTATTTGTGGATCCAGCGTTCTTGTTCGTCGTGGTCTTCTCAAGTACTTGTTTCTTGCTGCTTGAAGTCAGGACGCGCGAGAAGCACACGTAGAAAAATAAACGTTCTTTGGCGCCGGCGACGCTGTCAACCCGGTCGGCCCTACCACTGTGGGCCCTACTGCGCAGGTGTAGTAGTTGCTTCGTTTACCACACGATAGATGGCGCTTGGCTCTCAGCATTATCAAATTCGGAAATTTTCGTCACATCTTTAATTATGCTACAAAATGTGGCTCTGAATATTATTTAACAAAACCTTTAGGAAACACTCGCCGGCTATCTATTGTTTACGATCGCGTTGCTGGTGAGGTAGGCTCTTACCCAATAGGCGACGTGGATTCGGCTGACGTGCTGCGTTTCCGCGGATTCATCGCAGTGAAAAGGCGGGGAGCTTTCGAATGAAAGAAGGCGCAAAAGAGTCCAGTTTTCTTTTAAAAGTTCTATAACGAAGAATTTTTTTGGCTCCCTATTTTTGTGTTTTTGTGTTTCTTTTCACACCTTTTACGACAATCGGTGGGTGAAATTCGATTTCAGAATCGTTTCATGGTCCCTTTAATATCACTGAATGGTGAGGCAAATTTTAATCTGCTAGTTTTATTTCTCAAGCACTTGTTTTGTTGAGTATTCAAATCAATAAAAAAGTTTACTTTGGTTCAATTTATAGGAGGTTTGTTTTATATGGTCATATGCAGTAGAAAGGTGAGGAGCTGGGCTAGGTGGTAAACATGTTGCTTGCTGATGTTAACCATGTATGTCATATACAGTTTGTTGCGAGTGTGTATTGATTTTGAATCTTCTGCTTTTTACTTCAGGCTGCCCTTACGTGCACCATGAAGATACCGAAGCGGTCTTCAATTGAAGGACAACTATAAGCTCAAGCATGGAGGGGCATCTAGACGGCGAGCGCAAGGACAACTGTAATGTAAAATTTCTCCCAGCTTAAATCAAGGCATGCCTTCTTCCAATAAAGGCATCGTGGCAAAACTTCTTAATTGTTTCATTTGTTCAGCTATCACCTCAAGGAACAGCTGATCTCACACAAACAAAATCCTGGAAATGAGTAGTAGAGGTTGTGTGCTCTTTTTCTTGTTGAACTGTTGTTGTTTTGTCTATGGATGAAAAATTATACAAGTTCATATATTGAATAACGGAGCTATGAACTCTCCATACCAATCCGTACCCCAAAAGCTTCATGTGACTTCGACTTGCTTGAACATGGAAGCTGGTTGCACTGAATAATGGAGCACTAAACCTTTCTGTCTTCTTGAAGCCCATAGCTACGAGCCGTCCGCACCAATCCTGCACCTCCAATACGTCAGGTGACACCCCTGGCAGAGGTATAGCCCGTCCAGGGGAGTCGCCTGATGTATCGGAGGTGCAGGTGGTACGGATGGCTCGTAACTTTGGTCTTTTATAAGGCCGAAAGGTATAGTGTTTCGTCATTTAATGCCGACAGCTTTCACAATTCCTACAGATAGCTGTCCGTAGTGGGCTACAGACATTCCGTCATTTTACGAAATTATGTGCCTTGTTTTTACAGACGGTCCAGTTTCTAGATTACGGGAAGCTTTGCCGGCAGTATAAAACCAGCAACTTTTACCAATAAAATGGGAAAACGGATAACTGTCCGTAAAGTGAACTACAGACGCTCCATCATTTTATAAAAATATATGACTTGTATTTACAGAATTCAGTTTCTAGATTACGGGAAACCATGCCGGCACTATGGAACCCGCAAATTTTACTCATAAAATGAAGTAAAAGTTTTTACAGTGGCTCCCGTACCCTTTGTCCACGTCGAAAATGGTCTGACATCTCTGATTCCCCCTAAAATGAAGCGTTCGTTTCCGTTGAAAATAAAGAGGTTCACATTTGATGTCGTAGTCATTCGCATTCTTACATATTTCAACGATAGAGATTTAAATCCCAAAATGGTTCAACGATAACGGCCACAAAACATTTTGAAAGATGGCCGAAAAACGGTTGACGATATTGGCCGGAAAACGGTTGAAGATATCGGTTGCAAAACGGTTGACGATATCGGTCTCAAAACTTTCGCCGTGATCGGTTCAAGTTATTGGACCGATCTGGAGCCGGGTTGCAAATCATTATAGGACCGTTATTTTTTAAAACTTTGACCGATATTGGTCCGTTATTTGTCCAATATTTTTGTGCTGCCTGGGTAACCTGTGATATACTTTATTCCGCTTCAAAATTTCTGGGACGGCTCTCGCCAATCACAAAACCCAGTGAATGTGACGTATAGTGGAAGGGAGCGCCGTTATGCGCGCGCATTTGGCACCTCGTGGCGCCACCGTCGGAGGAGGTGTTTCCGAGTTGTCAAATTAAAATATGATGCGCTAATATTTTTAAACTCTTTCGACGTCCACTGGGTTTCCGGGACCACTAGCGCGGAGAAACCACAAAAAAAAAAGTAGACGCTCAAATACTGTTGGAGGGCCCCTTTAACTACATTTTTCAGGTAACTTCTACTCAAATTACTAACCACTTTCGAAATCGCCGGCAGATGAAGCGGCCTTCCCGAACAAGGGGCCTCCCTCGCAGCCGTAGAAAATGCATCACAAGCGTCCTTGGGCCAAGGCGGCGATGAACAGCCAAAACATAACACCGACGCGCACGAACGCAGGCAGAGAGGCTTAACAAGCCTTGGTCGGGTATTGACCTAATCCGGTAATGCTCGCAGGCGCCGCGCCTTAAGCTGTAACCGTGCACGCAAAGACGGGGGCACTCCTAAGGTTGTTCTTTCCATGTACCTGCCCTTTGTGAGTTCTGACTCAGGCGGTTTGGGGGTTCTACAGGAGGCGCCACTGGCATGACCTCGCAGCTGGGCGCCTGTTCCCATCGTCGCCTCGTCGTCAGCGAATACTCGCTTGCACAGCCGGACTCAACCGCACAGAAACGCAGACACGGATAATCTGTTCATGGGAGCACATTCCCGCTTCCAGCTGCAACTGTACGAGCGTCAATGCTTGTTCACGTAATCCTTCAAGCCCTTCCGACCTTACACGACAGGGAGACCTCCTCTTTGTTGAAAACGATTTATTTGTCAGGCGTCTCAGGCGCGTCAGGATACCGTAGTCGCCGGCGAGGGTTGCGAGTCACCCTCGGGAGTTCCTTTTATTGGACCCGGCGTCAGCGGCGAAGTATACCTCGTTTTATCTTCTGTTAAATAAAAAAAAAACTTTTTTTTTTAGGTAGCGTAGCACTAGCACTGCAACGATACGCGCAGTCGACCGGATGATCTCATCGTCATGGCGTGAGACTTGAACCCTTGACGGTCAGGTGCACTCGCTGAGCGTACTCTCCGAACGTCGTGGGAATAAAGAGGGGCCAGTCATAACAATCTCAACTTGCCGAAGAAAAAAGACAAAAGGAGGAGAGTTTGTTATACAACCAACTTTGTCGTGAGGACAAAACTGACCAACGAAGCGAGCGAGCAGGAGGATATGAGGGATTTCCGTGGGGTTTCATTTTCGGTGAACAACACAACAGAAGAGCCACGGTAATTGTGATTTATTTATGGAGATTTTGCTTGGTGGCTTTGCCGCTTGACTGATATGGGATTTGCTTCGACAGCTTGGCCCTCCAGTTGTATTCAATTATAAACATAACAGTCATTTACTTACAAAAGAAGCAGCGATTAGCACGTCATTCGATAAAGAACAAAATATTCTATTAAGCAAACAACGTTAATATAATTATTGCGAAGAATTGCTTTAGAATTTTGTTTTACACGAGTCTAGTGTCCGAAAGAGCCGCTAGTGGCGTTGCGTTAGCTTTCGTAACGCTGTAGTCCGTAGAGGGTTGCGAACGTCCTACTAAAACTTAAAATGGTGGTTCCGCTACGCTACATAGAGCGGAGGTCGTAGCGGCTAGCGCGGCCGGAGTGACTGGACGATATACTAAAACAGTCGAATGACTCAACCGGATCGGCCGGAAAAGTTTCGACTGCCTCCGAGGGGGACTTTGCCAGGTAACCCATTGTAAAACTCTGAATCGTATTACCTGTCTCTTTTGGTCTCGCCGATGAAAATCGAGTAATAAGAGCATGAGACGAGATAATCACGGAACAAAATTACCGGTACGAAGAACTTTGGCACGTCTTTTCCCGCGTATTTGATAATCAAAGCTGACTTACTCGCTGTTAGCTCACTTGCATTGAGTCGGCCAAATTAAGAACAATTCGTGAGAGACTAGGGGTGCCACTAAAATAAAGAGGGTTTTAGTGTTACCAGGAACATATTGCGTCAGTGAAAAGAGAGCCACCAACGATCGAGCAGCTCGCACTTTTGTTGTGCAACATATTTCCGCGATCGATGCTTCACAAGTGGCAATGCTGCATTTATTTTTCAGGATCACTTCACGAACAATCAGTTTGAGCCAGTGATCTTGGCAAAGACTAGCCTCAGGAAACTCAAGTCATTTACAATTTTCCTTCCATTTTTTCACACCGACCTCTTCTGAATGTGCAATATTTTGCCTTGTAACAATATATTTTCTCGTCTTCATCGTTGTATGTGATTTGTCATCTGTGATTAATAAAACATTATTTATTGACAATAAAAAAAATGCTATTTTCTTTTTAAGGATTTGCTGAAAGATCTCTCTCTCCTCATTTGTAACTTATGCAGTAATGCACCCCCGCGGGTGTGCGGCAAAGCTGATATGCCTTGCAAGTGAACTAGAGGGCGTACCTTGCGCGTGAGGACGTCAAAACAATATCTCCAAAGAGAGTAAAGGTGAAAAAGGGCCTCGCTAATAAATGGGCGAAATGAGAAACGCACTGCCAAGGAGCACGCTATTTTTTCAATTTTAACTGAGGCGATTCGAGTGAGTGTATTTGGTGGGTAGTTATATGCAAGAGGCGCGTAAATAGCAGTCGACGGACGTGCACAGTCTTAGGTAGTATTCGACGTTTATAAAATGTGTACGATATAAACCAAGCTGCTGGTTTGGCAAAACGAGCGGTATTGCTTAAAATAACCGAAAAGCCCTGGTTTTGCACGCGTTGAGGTGTCTTTTATTAACCTAACTCGAGTGATGCCGAGTCTGCAAATGCACTTTGTTCAAGAAAAGGAAAAGCTTTAGCAGAACGTACGCTATGGACTGCGAGTTTTGCGGGCGCGTGCCCAATCCATGCTCAAAGCGACGGCACGAGCTCCCGCTAGCAACGCAGTCCTTCTACGAACCTCTTTACACTCAGGGAAAGGTGCAGTCTATCGTGTGCCTGCTCCGGCCTGCTCTCAGCTCTTGCTGCAATAAACGGGTAAAGAAAATATATTTTTCTCAGTGCATGCGGATGTCCCAAAATATTCAAGACTACATTGGCATTTTTTTTTAGTGTTCTGTGTTTAGCGGAATCGGAGAAAGCGTGTCTTCACACCCAAGCGATTCCAACTCTGCTCGCGTTATTATATTTGCTGATCAAGACGTCTTCACGTGCTTTAGAGCTCCAATAAATGTGCATAAACGCTAGTTTTTTCACGTTAGAAAGAAAAACTGTCTTCATATTTAAAAGAAAAAAAGATAACTCTGTTCCGCCGTATGCAATAGCAAACAAGTACGACCCGGCACGCAGCGCACGCGCCTTGGGGGCCTCGCCCAGACATGGCGGCGGGGGGCGTGGCGTGGAAGGAGGGCAAGGAGGATAGTTTTCGAATGGAAAGGAATAAAACGCGGGGAGAGGAGGAATTAAACTAAGTACGATAACAGCTCCACCCTTTAGCGACGAGTCGAAATATCAAAGTTGCTTCATATGGCTATCTGCTAGACACTGAATGTTCCCATAGTTCGAAACTCCCATGGCTCGAGGTGCCAAGATGGCGGCTCAATCTTTTTTTCTTTTCTGTGGATACAGTTAGCGAGAGAGGGGTAGTTGGTCCACTCGGCCACAAAACCGGTCTTGGCAAGGGGACCCGCAAACGGGAAAAAAAAAGACAACAACAGAGATAGCAGGTAGCGCTGTAGTCCACTTTCCCTTAACAACAGACAGTTTGAGTATAGCGTTGCTGGCTCTTACGTAGGCAATACGCAATAATATAGATGCGCTAAAAACGACCTGCTCAGACCGAGTTTAGTTGTTCGTTACGTTTCCGAGTGAAAACCTCGCAGGATCTTGGTTAAATTCGCCCGAGCCGTAGAATTCCGCGTGCTTATAAAACCATCATGCTCCCCACAAAAAAAAAAAGAAAAAAAAAAGATAACGTGGGAAATCATTTTATTTCAAATTAAACCAAGCCGCAGCTGCCTCGTTAAGCGAGCATTTCTGCAGGGTACAGAAGCTGCGAGTACGAGTGCGTAGCCGAATTCGATCACGGAGTCTCCGTCAATCGTCCCGTGGAAACGGCACCCTTCATCAATGCTATCGCGGAATGAAATCCATGACATACTGATGTCCAGTGCATAGCGACCAGTTCCGCGATTTCTTGAAGTTCGTCCGTCGGCGATGAACTGTGCGAATGGGCTTAGCGTTGAGCAGATCGCAGCGTTGACGCACATTGCGAGCGGTGAACAATTTCACTGTGCACTCCTTCAGCTGCACGGCGATCTGATTCGACCGCGGTAGGTCCCGGAGTGAATTGCCGTGCTGAACACCACACAATTTCACGTAACACTGTACTTCCCGAATACCCTGTCGCCCTTGCTGCGCCAGTCGAGGTAACTGCCATCTTGAAACTGGTGCTCTCGTTGGGCTCGAGATCTCTCGAGAGCTTCCCGCAAAGCCCGCTAGCCCGCAACGCAAGATCCCCAGCGTTGCCTGCGTACGCAATACGCTAGCACTTCTAATGCGTTCTGCGCATGCGCGCTCACAACCCGCAATTTTCTTGCGTACGCAAAGCTCTACAGTACGGTCCACTAGGACTCTCTAGTATCGCTGGCCGTGAACTGCCAGTGTGTTGCGGTCGCTCCGAGTTCGCGGCCTTTCATTTAATGTAAGGAGCATCCGTTTTCTGACGGTGCGAACATGTTGCGCATACACTTTATGAAACCCGAGATGAAAAATTAAAACAAAAACGGTCAAGGCAAACGCAGCTGGGGGTTTATTGACCGCAAAGCGTGAGTGGATACACATTCCGGCAAAAGCTAGAGAGAAAAAACACGTCCCAAAGTCCAGAGTGTTTACAGGCTGTAGTCCGGCTGGTTAATCCTCTCCCAGGTTCACCCCACCACTTAGACTGAAAATGGGCGCGCAAATGCCCAAAAAGGAAACATCCCCCTGCAGTACAAGAGCTATTCCTACTTTTGACTGAACCGCCGTAATTTTCTTCTTAATACAATCAACTTAACATCAAACCGGATGTGAATGAAGAAAAACAAATAAACTTAAAATAAGCTACACCAACGAGGGCTGTTGTATCGTTTCTGGCCAGGGTGGATCCCGAAAAAAAGGGTCCCTCCCCTCAAAAGGGATTAGAGGGGATTATTTCCCTGGACTGCCGCCCCTGGAAAGGGATAAGCATGGATTATGCTCGGACCACTTCTTTGCATAAACCCGAGGCAGTCGTCGCGCTCTGATAGGACGTTCGACGCGGAGCTTTGTTAGACGCTCGCTGATTATATTAGAGAGAAAGGGAAGTGCATGCGTGGATAGACTGAGTCACGGGGGCCACGGGGCTTCAAGAAAGCCGGGTGGCCACATGGCGGACAGCGCTCGAAATGCGGCTTGTCTTGTTTTGGATCGGCATAAACACTTTGCTACTTCGAGCAGCGAGCGGCAGCTAAATTAACCGCCGATGCTACCGTGAGCTATGATCGCGTCAAAACGACTCCGTGAAATTTAGCTTGTCTGGGATCGGCAGAAACACTTTGATACTTCGAGCAGCGAGCGGCCGTGAAATTAACCGCTGATGCCGAGTGGTTTCCTTGACGACTCGTTCATTTGTCTTTAATCTGCAAAATGCGGTTCGTTTGCTTCGCTTTTCTACGAGCGTACTTATTTTGTGAAGAAGGGGTGTTTCTCGAGCTTTGCGTAATCTGGATCAATCGTCTTCTTTTCAATACGCGTCGAGTCCGTTGCACCGACTCCCCCGTGAACCACGCACCCGAAAACGTAACCGAAGGCCTCGGCCCCCCAGAACCGCGCGAGACGGCAAAGCCCGCCCAGGAGCCCCTTTGCACTCCTACTTCTGCGTGTTTTCTCGTACTATGTCGACTTTGCGGAGTAACAAAACAAGGGAAAAAAATAATAAAAGTGAAGGGCAACCACACGCGGGTCTCTTTGTTTCATTATTTTTGTCGCCGTCTCAGATTAATCATGAGTCGTTCTCCGTCTAGCCTGCGTTTTTGCCACCAGTTTGGTTAAAATATTGACGTGTAAGCAACGCAACTCTTCACACTGCTTTTATTTTTTTTTTCCGCAGTGGATTTTTTCAATTTGTATTCCTGCCTGGTTTTGCTACTCTTCTGCTCTCTCTCTCTCTCTCTCTCTCTCTCTCTCTCTCCCTCCCCCCCCCCAATAAAAGAAAGGCCCACACAATAACGTGTTCCAGTACCCTGAAGCAAGTCACTCTCCTATTCTTCACCGTTCAAATATTTTAGGCTGTACAACAGTGATGTGTGCACATTGAAAGGTAACTTCTTGCTGCAATGTTTGTCGTTGAATATTGGATCACCAGCACAAATATTATTTACCGTTGAGTGCCCGGGACAGCTTAAGAGACACCAGCGCACCCTTCAATGGTTCAAACCACTGCTTCATGCACCACACAGGTGACTGTGGCATAGTGAGAAGCACAACCAGGGTGCTTGCTGTTTAATGTCGGAAACACTTTGGAAAACGCAGTTACCACATGACCCTGAAGTTCTAGAGAATCTTAAACCTTGGTGCCATGCAAAATAACTAAGCTAAAGAAACTGTTAAGGAAGAGTCACAATAGGTGCACGCCACGGGTTCTCGTGACTCTCCACATACCAGGCCGGGCAGCTGTGGACCAGCGAGCAGGTGTCGTAGAGTAGCTGCAACTGCGAGCGGTGCAGCGTCTCATAAAAAGAAACAGTTGCTGGAGAAAGCTCTCATGAATGCAAAGTCTGTGGTGAGCTTGGAGTAGTGATGGTGATCCTGAAGCAAAAAGGATTCATGCCAAGCCTGTTCCTGTGTTCCACGATGTACAGCGTCCTCCCCTTACCAGAATTCCTGGCTGTTATTTTCCTTCCCTACGTGTGCGTGCCCCCATCAACAGCAATAGTAATATTGCACGCTGTTTCAACAGGACGAGCTGATTTGGAGGGGGCTTGGTGGCAGAATGTGTTAGCACACTGCAGCTCGCAGTGTGTGGAGCGAAAACTTGCACTGCTCGCCCCTGCCCGTTTTTACCTGGATGGGCACTGTACCTACGCATGGCCGTGTATTACTACTATGTGATTCATCTTAAAGACTTTGGGCTATCGGTTGTACCGCACTAGTCAAATTTCTCACATAGAGCGTGACAAAAAGTCGCCATGCACTGCCAGACCGATCTTCCTTTTTCTTAACAAATAATGTCTAACTTTCTTTGTTCCTGCTAATTTGGCAGTCGAGTAAAAAAAAATTACTTTTGTGTGTGATGGGAAACATACAAACCTCTCCATATACAAGATTTACCTAGAGCCAGGCACGTAGCCAAGGGGGTGGCCCATGGGGCCCAGGCCCCCCCCCCCCCCCCCGAAATCTTCCATTTTGCTGGGGCCATCTCTCTTCCCTCCCCCTCATACAACATTTTGTCATGGGCGGGCCTCCCCCGAAACAAAATCTTGGCTACATGCCTGCCTACAGCTACTTGAAAACATCGCAGCTCTTCAAGCTTGCCAGAGGGTAGGCCTGCACGCAATCCATTACACACTGTTTCACATTAATTTCGAAAACTGTAGAAACTGCGGCCTCTGTGCAGGCCGGAAGAGTCTGCTGTGAAATGAACACACTTTTGAAGAACGTACCCCGTTTGCCTAAGGGCATTAGATGGTTTTAAAAAGGCATTCATACTTTCAGTCGGCTTGCAAACTGTATTAAGAATGTGGGTTTGTACCATAGAAGTTTCAATTGCCCCTGCTTCAACTACTGGGAAATGATTTCAAATTCGCAATAGTGCTGAACGGAACCAAAACACATGGGGAAACGGTGGCCGAGTGGGCTAGCACGTCCCAGCTCGGGGTATGTGGAGCAAACTCTCGCGCTGCAGAACCCAGGAATCCTGGGCTCAATCCCAGTCCTTGCTCATTTCGATCTGGACAAGGATCATACCGGTACGCGTTTGTGTACTCACTACTACATGATGCACATTACAGATCCCAGGCTATTGGTCATACTGCACTGGCTAAATTTCTCATCTACAGAGGCATGCTTGGAGCCATTTGAGGCAGGCCGACCTTTCACTGTCTAGACATCCTCAACACAATGCGACTTCTTTTTTTTTTAACTGAAACACGTACAAAAGGGAACGTGCCTATGACCTTGTACAGTAATGCATTGAACTGTTTGTGAAAGCTTGTGATACACAAACGGGCAAGAGGCAAGAACGTGAGCAGGCACATTCACACTGTGGCAGCAAATACATCACAGCAGCCTCATTTGCCACAGTTGCCTTGGCAGATGGAAGAGCGGGGCAGCGAATGCCGATATGGCCCAAAGCATTGTAATAGTTATTGCTTTGCTTTTAATAATAGTTCAAAATAATAGAGATTAATAGCTTTTCCAAACAAAGCCACATTAGCAGTACTTTTTGGCGCAGATGGAACAGTCTGCCGTGATGGTGAGGAAATGTTGCGGCCGTTGCCTTTTGCCAAGTTATGGAGAAACCCAGTACAGATCATTCCACTCAGAGAGAAGACGCACCCTTGAACCAGATCACTCAGACGGGACTTTTTCTCGGTGCGTCGTCTGCTTCAAGAACCAAGCTGTACAAATGATCCGTTAGCATGCAACATGGTTCCAAATCTCACATTTCGGCTATTTCAAGTGCAAATTTAGAAGTGGGAGTAAGCGTGCAATGCCATACTTGATGAAGAGATTAACAGGGCACAATCGCGCAACCACCTCCTGTGCAAAGGAAACAGAAAACTGGCAACAAGCACATAAACAATGTGCACCGTTAATCTGCTCTGGCAACAAAACAAAACAAACTTTACACCAATTTGGATCGGAACTCACTGAACCCCCTAACAACGAAGTCTTAAAAAAATAAATAAATAAAGCACTTGCCAACAAACAATGATTATGCATATTCGAGGCATTTCGTCGACGAAAAACAAATCCGCCAGAAACCCGGTGCTTGCTAAGCATTCGAGAAAAAAAAAACCATGGGTGCTTACATTATTGTTGATATTTGTGGCAGTGTTATACAGCAACTCATGTTTACAAACAAACCGGAGCGCCCCTAGCGGACGGCACCGGCGCCGCGCATGTGCGATGGAGTGTGGGCAAGAAGCTTGCCGTCGCCCATAAACAAACCACTGAAATGCGATGTTGTCGGCGTCAGTGTGACTCCCCATGCCCTTTTTTGCGTTCAAATTGTTGATTCTACGTCTTCCTGGCAATGTCTGACTACTTGAGCGGCCCCAGCGAAATTACCGAAAATCGTTACACCGCAAAACTTTGCGTGAATAATGCGACATGCGGCGATTCATTCCGCGCGGAAGCTGCAGAATATATCCTAAAGCCTGATTTGCATGATAAGACTTTGCTCGCAATTTTCAGGGTCAACGTCTCTCGGGCTGCAAAAGCATGAACCATAGCTGAAATGGTCGACGTCGATACTGAAAATCGCAAGCAGAATCGGACCAAGTGAATCAGGCATAACAAGTCGGTGATGCCCACTAATAACAATGATCACATCTCCTTGTACCCACTGTTTACATCGAGCCTGCTTACCAACCTTCAAACTTAAGTCTTTTGAGGCCTGCACTTACGTCTTCTCGCACGTACCGGGCCAGCATTTGATCTACGGGCCAGTGTCGTCTAAAAAAGCAGACGACAGGCAGAAACGTTTGAAAGAGCAGACGACAGTTCGAACGATCAGGCGGCCGTTTGAACTTGAAGACGCACTGAACGTAGTCCGCAGGTGGTCCGTACAACTTGACGGTTTTCTGGTGTTCACGTTCATCAAATAAATCTGATGACCACAAGTATCCGTGAATTCAACCCAAAGTGCTTCCCGCCCAAGCAATCAGGGTCCGGCGGCGTCTGGTTTTTGCCTCCTAACGGCACATATTTACGTTCTTGGACGAACCGAGCACATGAGAACTGACCTTCAAACCTTTCTCGACTCTTTTGGTACAGCTCCAGTAGCGGCGTTCTGACAAAAAGGCAGGTTTTTGTCTGGTTCCTTTCAAAACAACGCAGGAATACACGTCTCACATGGGGTACTTCCGCCCACAGCCCCAGACCGGAAGAGCGCCCGACGCGCCACCACCGTGCCGTGACGTAAGAGTTGAGTTTGTGTATAGGGGTGAGGGGGGGGGGGGCGGGGGAATCTGCCACATACCTGCCGTGTAGACGTGGCACACGGGACAGAACACTTGATACGTGCAGAAATCAGTTGGATCTGATCAATTATACCGTAAATAACAATCGCACGTTTGTAATTCGAGTGGATGGCCACATTTTTTGTTCCAAACGACCCACCCTGGCAGGCGCTCGACAAGTTGCAGTCTGAAAGGGGTTCATTTGTTACGTCACTTGCTTGGTATCCCACAGAGCACAGGCAAGGCTACTTGGAGACTGGCGCGATTAACGGCTTTGCCACTTGGCGACGCCAGCACGTCATTACTTGGCCCTTTGAGACACCCCAGGACCGCCCCTGACAGTCAAGGCTTTGCAGCTGCATTCAGGTGGACGCGCC
>JABSTQ010008202.1:0-92421 GCA_013358835.2 Ixodes persulcatus | reverse complement strand
GGAGCCACCGGGAGCAGGAAAGAGGACTTCGATCCTGAGACGGGAGCCTCCTCGTCAGATCTGAGCCCACTCTCATCCAGGGCTCCTCACGCGTCGTCGATGGCCGCCCCTGGGGTGTCGAATGCCTTGACGGCTCACCAGGCCTAATCGGACAGGAGGTTAGGGGTGGCCGGCCCGACCCTGAGGGAAAAAAAGCAAGGGGAGCCATCCCCTGCTCTGGGGTGGATGCTGGCGAGCCAGCATCCACCCTGGGTTTGGGACCCGGTGCCACTGGCACCGTTCCTGTGGGTTTAGGAGAAGACGTGGGTTTAGGAGGGGACTTCGACGAGACCCGCAAATCATCCAGAGACGTTTGGGTTTCCGTCGATGCCGTCACTGGCCGTGCAGGTCCCCTGCGGACGATCTCGGCATATCCACCCTTCGATAAGAATGAAAATCATTTCTTTCCTTCAACGTATCATATATGTTTCCTTGGCTTTCAGCGTCACTATTTTTTTTTCTTGTTTCCAGCGAGGGCAAGAACGCGAGTATGAAGAATGGCTGCCTTCGCAGTTTGCACATTTTGGCTCACTGTCACAGATGTCGGCGACATGTTCTTTGCTTGAGCACTTCGCACTTGTGGCGGCCCCCCGACAGCTTCGCGACCCATGGCCAAATCTTTGGCACTTGAAGCACCACAGGGGGTTCGGCACGTAAGGTCGGACTGTGCAGTGGAGGTAGCCTGCCTTTACAGTTGTAGGTAGAGTGGTACTGTAAAAGGTTAGAATAATGTGCTTCGTCTTTCGTTCTGTGCCACCACGAAGAATAGTGATTCTTCGTGCAGCGACAACTCCCTGGATAGAAAGGCCCTCCACCAGCTCTGCATCAGATGTGTCTGGCAGGTCGTCCATGAAAATAACTCCTTGAACAGTGTTCAGTTTGCGGTGAGGGGTAACAGTGATTTTATAGTCTGAGCCAGAGTCGAGACCCAACAGGGCATCATTCCGCTGCTTCATACTGTTCTCCACAAGGAGGTCTCCGGACGCCATTTTTTGCATTAAAGGTTTTACCAACAATACCTTCTAGTACCTTGGCTACAAGGAAGAGGGACAGTTTGCCCCGTGGCTTTTCATTCTCAAAATGTAGAAATAGGAATCTTGGGAACTTTTCAGAAACAAGGGACATGTCAAATTGGTCAAATTGAACAAGTACTTCGGTGCGGACACTTTTCGGGGCCCGATCAGGTGGTTTAGTTTTGGAACCCATACAGATGTGAAGGAAGTTCAGTACCCGGGTGCACCGCCCACCACGGAGCCCAACAAGGGGGTAGGTAATGTGCCATAGCAAGAAAGGCTTGGCTGACACAATTACTCTACCAGTGCTGCCCGGGAACTATACCCGAGTGTGGTTGCACGGACAGGACCTGCTTTCACTGAAGGCTGGCCCTTGCAGAATAAGAAGGTAAAAAAAAGAAAGAGAGTGTAGGAAAAAAGAGAAAGAGGCGGAAGAAATAGTGAAAGAAGGAAGCAAAAGCGTAGAAGAGGCGACTGACTGAATCATCCTGGTCGGGCCAATCCAGGACACCCGACTACAAGACGCAGGGGCCGAAGCTGTACATTGCCTCGCCCGGGAGACCTTAAAGGGTCCAAACGTGCCCCGGCCTCAGCTCAACCACCAGGATCCCCTTTTCCCCGGACACGAGTTATGCCACGCACAGCCAGGCGTGGGTGGGCGAACCCACATGACTCGGGGTTCGTAGTGACGCCACTCACCAAGCACTTGCTAAAGTAGGTGCCCCCTGCGTGCGGGTATGGTGGCCCACGTGGCTGGGGTCCGTTGTAACGCTACTCACCAAGTACCTAGCACCTAAGGTGCAGGCGCCCCCTGCGGGGCTGGGGGACCGTGGAGACGCCACTCTCCGAACGCCTGCTTTCACAGGTGCCCCCTGCGGGGCCCGAAGTAATGAATTACCACTTAAGTGATCACCTTCCAATGTTATTGTGTTTAAAGGTCGAAACTTCTAAACGAAGTAGAAATACTGAATTGTTTTCGTTTCAGCATATAACAGCCGGGCGGTTAAATGCATTTAGACACGAGGACGAATTCCTATTAGTGTGATATGTTATGTTTAAAGGATGTTGATGAAATCTGCAATAATGTTTTGAAGTCCTTCAAAAAACATTTATCAGCGCCATTTTCGTACCGAAAAATTAAAGACTATAAAAAAGGATGTGAAAACCTTGGACTACGCCGAACTATACTTGACAAAATTAAAATTAAAAAAATGCAATGTACCAGAAATTTGCCAAAACTAGAGAATCCCATACCAGCTCTTTTAGGACATATCGCAACCAATTAACTAAATTTCTACAAACGGCTAAGGTCGAATATCATTTTAATGTTTTAGAGATAATTTTTGTACGAACTTGATCTTGGGAAAAATAATTCAGTTTTAAAACGTAATTCAAGCCATCAACCCTTTGATAACATTGAACGAGACGGTGTAAGTTTAAGTGGACTCTCTCTAGCCGACGCCTTGAGTGAATACTTTGCAAATTTAGTTAGTACAAAACAGTGACGCTTATCCGTGCAGATACATAGGCAGCAGGAATAGTTGTTCTATATTTCTTCAACCTGTTAAAGATTGTGAAGTAGTTTCCACTCTTGTGGAATTAAAAATAGTCCTAGTTACGACTGTGATTACATACAAATACTCCCAGTTGAGCACGTTATTGAGATAGTAGCACGGTACATAACCTTCATTATAAATACGTCTTTTTATAGTAGGGTACATTGTTGGGCTAGTTGGTTCATCTTAGTTAAACATATAAAATGGCAAAAAAAAGGAAAAGAAGTAAACAGGACAAGCGCTAACTTTCAACTAGTTTTACTCAGGAAAAGCAAAACATAAATTCAGATTACACGCGAAGCAGCAACGCTTAAAAGTTATCAATTTAGTAACCGATCAATTAAAAACTGAAATTCATTCCCATGGAGCACAATTGACGTGTCGCTGACAGATGCCGTTCCACTTTTTTTTCTGTACAGAACGCCTCCAAACGCTCACGAGCGACAGCCTCACGGCTTCTCCCCAGAATACTTATCTGTTCAAGTCGCGGAACATTGCCACACATGTCTCAATGTATAGGCAAATGCGAGCCATATTAATCTTTTACTGGTAGTGCGTGTTCCAGTGCTCGGTCATTGATGCACCGGCCCGTCTGGCCGATGTAGGCCTTACCACAACTCAGTGGGATTTCGTAGACCACACACACTGTGCAGTCCACGTAAGGGGTGACGTGTTTCTTATCACATGGTGCTTTTGCCTTCTCATCAGAAATGCGGGAGCATAACCCAGCCAACTTCTTTGGGGCAGAGGACACAACGGACACATCATACTTGCTTGCCACTTTCTTCAGATTGCGGTCAACCTTCTGGATATACGGAATAACTTCTGGTATTTTTGTTCTTTGCCTCGTTGGGACCTTTCTTTTAAACCCCTTCAGTTTTTTGGGGGGCAGTTTCCGCCACAGAAACCAAGACCGAACACAAGAAACCAGCCACTTCCAGTCTAGAAATCTGGTATAAAACTAGCTGAAAGTTAGCGCTAGGCCTGTTGACGTCTTGTCCTTGTATTTTTAGCGATATTTTATATGTTTAGCGCCTTTTTCGTCTGGTATATTGGGACTCTGCACGTAGCAAAAGTATCCGTTTTATATAAGAAAGGAGATAAACACAATCTTAGAAATCAGCGAGCAGTCTCAGTCTCCCCTGTATTTTTAAAAGCTTAGAAAAGGTTAATCAGTTTCATCTTATACGTTTCACAAATAGATATAGATAGATATATCGATCTGGTCCTAAGAAACACCTTTCAAAGGAGTTTGCTTTTTTAGCGAAAAAAGAGTATATTCTACAATTTTTTGAGGCACTATGACTTGTAGCGGTCGTGTTTGTCGGTTTTACTAAAGCATTCGACTTTGTGGACCATATAACATTCTACTTTGTGAACTTAATTACTAGGGTTTTTCAGGTCTACATTTATCACTCCTTAATTCATAGTTTAGTAACCACTTTTCATGTTATAATATTTCGAAACAATTAATCGGATCAGAAACGTAAAATTGTAGATGTTCCACAGGGAAGCAAACTAGCGCTTCTTCATTTTAACCTACATATAAACGATATTTTATATATAAATTCTATTGCTAAATTAGTAATATATGCTGACGACACCGGCATACTTTTCTCTTCCTCAAACTGCGATGAACTTGTAAAGGCTGTTAATTTCACTTTACGAGGGGCGTTCATAAAGTTCGTATTATCGGCACAAAAAAATTAAAAAAAACGGAACAAAACAGGCATCAACAGAAGCGTGCGTCCCTCTAGTTTGCGCACAGTACAAACATCGCATGCTATAGCAGCTTGGAACGCCGCTAGGGAGTCGAAACGAAAATAGCACCGCCGTCGATGCCAAGCACATGCAGTGACCCGTTTTTGTTCATTTGAAGAGAAGCAGCGCCAAGGATATTCATTCCAGTCTGGGAGCGTTGTTCGGGGACAACGCCCCAGTTTATGACACTTTGGTTAAATGGTGCAGACGATTCCAGTGTGGCATAATAAGAGGAAAACATTTCAAGGACGGCGACCAAGTGATTGCTGAAGTGAAGCGATTCCTGAATACTTAAAACGAGGTGTTCTATAACAATGGCTTCCGGCATGTAGTCCATCGCTGGAAAAAGTGGGTAACTTTGGGTGGCGAAGATGTAGAGAAAGTCTCAACTCCCACTCGAGTTTGATTGCTGAATCTCTATTCCTTCGTGACAATATTACGAACTTTATGAACGCCCCTCGTATTAATATTAGGGTCATGGGACGCGATAATAGACTAAACATCAACACTGATAAAACAAAGGCTATTATCTTTCGTCCTAAAATAAACAAGTTTATACTATCAGGCTAATCTTATTAAATTCAAATCATATAAACATTGTGAATAATTTTAAAACTTTTTTTTTAAATAGGTCATGAACCAGTCATACAATATATTTGATTTCAAGATTGTCACATTTTGTCGGTGTGGCGTACCGGCACAGCTCAACTCCTCCAGTTGATGTTAAAATAATTATTTATAATTCGTTATTTAATCCCACTTAGGTTATTGAAACTTTCTCTGAAGTGAATCCCCAAAAACAAATTTTGCTAAGATTTACTTTCTTCAGAAAAAATGTTTAGATATATCTACAATCTCCCTTGCGCTTTTAACGCTGAGATTATAATTTGCAGAAAATAAAAATGCATAACTTCTATGAATATAGAGTATGCATTACTATAAAAAAAAACGAAGAAAAAAAACTCAAACATTTCTAAAACCCACGACGGAAGCTAGAAAGCGGCGACAAGCACAAGACGTCTCAAACACAGTTCAAACATAGGCCTGGGGTTGGCTGATTGTGATAGGACCGTAGCTTGCATATATGTCCCATTCCTACGTTGATTAAACAGTTGCAGTCTGCGCTCGTGTGTGTCTAGTCTCTTCTTTGTCCTCGTCTGAAAGCACTACCACGCCCTTGACAGCTAATAAATTTCATTCACGACACTTCTTTCATACCCGTCATCTCCACACCGCCCTCCAATTGCACACGGCCAGATGATTCGCTACAGTTTACACACGACTACAAAGGATGGTCCAAGGGTCCACAGGAAACAGAGGACCACGCCCTCAAAATAATGGCGAAGGTCACTCCCATCTACCGACGAAACATCCCGAACGATTGCAAGCGTTCGGGATGTTTCTTCGGTGGATGGAAGTGACCTTGGCCATAGTGTTGAGGGCGCGGTCTTTGCTTCTTGTGGACCCTTTGACCATCCTTTGCAGTCGTGTGTAAACTGTAGCTAAATTTAACCTGTGTGCAAGTGGAGGGTGGTGTGGAGATGATGGGTATAAAAGAAGTGTCTTGAATGAAATTTAGCAGCCGTGTTTGAGACGTCTTGTGTACTGTCCCTTCTTTGTAGCCTCCGTCTTGGGTTTCAGAAATGTTTAACTTTAACCAGCTCGCCTGCCTTATTACGTTATCTTAAAAGAATACTCAAATTTTTATAGAATTAATTCATTAGAACAAAATAAAATAACTTACGTAACTTACGTTACCCACCACAATGAGTGTTGGGAGGTTCTTAAATGCAGGACAAATCATGTAGAATAAATCGTTAGGTATATAGTTGATAAGTGCCTCAACCGCTGTACAAATATAAACCTCGCTTGCCGTTAAGCCGTTACTCTTTTTTTCTTGAATTTGTGAATATATTATCTGAATCTCCTACTTACTTTTAAATGTAATTTTAATTTCAAAATTGTGCAGAGGCGCACCAGACTATAAATGATAAAGAAGTAATATTTCAGCCTAGGATGCACACCGGTGTAAATGAAAAGTTAATATTCAGACAAAATTAAAATCCCGCAAATAGTAAAACTACGCGGCTGTTTAAACTTGAGAAATATGTGTTACTAAAATGTTTAGTTGGACTTTCGTTTGTAAAGTACAATCCAGAAAACTTTGAGTTAAAGCGTCTGGATTCTCATCAAAACTCAGTCAGTTTCGCTTGAATATTCTTCTTCCCACAATGGTTTAGTGCGACACGAGAGATGGGGTAAATAGTTTGAGCAAACACGTGCTGCATCTCGGCATCTCCCGCTCCTTTTTATGTCCAAGTGCTCTTGCCTTCACAAGTACGCTGTCATCCCTTCCGGAACAATTATTGATGGCTCCGCATATGCTGTCCAGAAACTAAAAGAAAAGGTTAAACATCAAAGAAGAAAGTGATTAAGTTAAAAAGCGATGAACAATCTACCATTTTCAAAATTACGTATGCCAACTTTGATCACAATTATCATTCGAGTGAAGGACATCTGTGCCAAATTTAATGGCGGCTTTCTCTGATGAGGAAAGACGTTTGGAATATTAGCTAACAGAGGATATATATGAGTACTTTAAGTTCGAGACATCTAGAAAGAACCCGACGCACGAATTAGATACAAAGACTGTGTATGCGTTTATTTCGGAGTGTGATCCAATCAATTTTTTTTTCACGAGTCTGGCTTTAATACCTTTTGATGAAGAGAATTTCATCAACGGGCTCATGGAACGCCGCTTTGCACTGGTTAATTTGTATGTCCACACCATCTAAACCGAAACAAGCTAAAATAACATAATGAGGTTGTCGAATAAGCAATTCTCAACAAGGCATGGAGTGGGGCTAGTTGGCTGGACATGTTAGTTGGTTTGATATTTTGGTGCACGTTAAAGACACCAGGCTAGCAGTCCTACTGCACTGGCTAGATTGCTCATCTACAGTAAGTAACTATGTCGCCATGTTCTGGTAGACTAAACTCCTGCTGTATAAACAAATAACGACTAATTTGTTTTTTGTTTCGTCCGATAAAACAGTTTCGTTACCTTGAACGTGATCATTTGACTGAGATGAGTCTATTTGGGTGGAATAGTTAAAAAAAGGGAGGAACGTCCAACCAAGCCCTAATTGTTGAGGAGCAGTGTTTTATTTTTAGTCTTTTTTGCGTTGATGCATTTATATTTGAATTGATGATGTCTCGAAACCCTTAGACGTACGCGGATGGTACAGTTCCGAGATATCTTTTTATGTTTTCTGGCGTAGTTTGGATGTGCTACAAGTCCAAGAGAAGTTGCTGTCGGTGGTTGATTTCAGCGTTGAGAACGTTGAAGGAACACCCGCAATCACAATGTTGAAACCAACCAATAGCATCAACTTTTCTTGGAGTCGTGGCATATACAATCTACGCCTAAAAACACAAATAGACCTATGGACGCTTTATCCCCGCGTACTTCCACAGGCTTCAGAATATCACCAACTAAAAAAACGCACCACCGGAAACGTGCGTTTTGATGCGAGAATGATGCCGCTCCTTTATAGGGATTAGGGGAACCGCGGTGATGGACCTTGCAACCGCAAGAGTTGCGAATATTTTTACAGATTTCACATAGTCAATCGGCTGAAATCCTCCCGATTTATTTTTAGGAGTGGCGTCGTTTTTCCGTAATCTACAGGTGCTGTGTCTTGTGCGTTTGCAATAAAAACCGACCTTAGTTTATTAAAATGAAAAACACGCAGTGTAATCACCCTGCAGTGCAAATCACAATGCTCAATTTAGTGGGCTCTTATTTACACGCGATCACTGACGGCCGTGTTTATAAAAATCAGAAAATCAAGGGCGCGCCTACCGTCTAAACGGGGAATGTCGCGCCACGTGGGACCAAGAATAAAAACGGCGGGAAATACCGATAATAATATTTTCGCCAGAGGTGTGCCACCATGGTGCCTGGGATGCATCCCCGAACGGTGCGATTGCTCCGTCCAAAAGAAGTGGTCCCTCGATTTCCGCCCTATGGCGTTATAGAAGTGTCACGGTGTATCTGGTCACGATCCTGGCGGCGTCTCAGCCGCGGTTCTGTGAGTGGCACAGGCCTGTTCTGCTGGAGGTCGCTCTCCAGTTTGACAGTTCACTGAAGTTTTAGCAGCAAGAAGTGGGACGCCGTGACGAGAGCGACACTCGCGTTGGCTCGTGATTTTCGCCAGCAATTCTACGACCAACAGCCAGGGTCGCGATATCCGATAGGAGGACACTCCGGCTTCTGTTACGTCATTTGTTGCCACTTCGGGCTACTTTTGACGTACGGGCGGTGTAGGACGCTAAACAAACCAGTCGAAGACGCCCTTCAGGCACCATGGCACAACCAAGTTCCACTGGCTCAGGTTCTGAGGACGGCACGTGCTCTGTGGTTTGTATTTCGTTTCACAATGAGTGTACATCTGCACCATACAGTTTTACGATCCTTCTGTCGGCTTTTTATCGAGATGTTGGTAGGCTACAAAAACAAACCATTCATTCCCAAAACGTCCTAAATGAAAAATTTTCATTTTCAGGACTCCGGGCTTTCGGACAAGGGGACACGCTTTCGTAAAGCCACCGACACAACGGAAAGAGAGGAAGGAGGCACTAACAATTTGTGAGCATTAGTGAAGCAAAATGTGTTGGCCCTCTAGGAGACGCATCTAAAATCACGCTACCTGCATAGAAGTCGCTTTACTTCTTTTTTCAATTTGGTGTTGCGTTAGTAAGGATGCCGCAAATAAGGTTATTTATATTTTTTTGCTATTTCAGTTAGGTAAATTAATTATTGGTTTCCTTATATTGGAAGCCGGGAGGAAAGCCCATCTAGAAAATTATAGATAACGTACACATCGCGACACTGTTAGCGCGAACACGACATTGGCGAATTTTTGAATTTTACTTCTAAAGAGTATTCGCGAGCACGAAATTTTATTGCTTACATTATAGAACTAAATAAACTTTTTTCGTAGCAATTATACCTTGGATGATATCCCTTGGTTTCAAAGAGAAAAACTGGAAAAACCGGCGATCGCCTGTTCGCGCTAACCGTGTCGCGCTATGTACCTTTAGAGACAACTCAAGTTATCAATATAAACGCATTCTTCTCTAGGAAATGTAAAGTTATAATCATGCTGGTTTTAGCTAGCCTATCGTTATAATTTTAAATAAAGATGTGCGAGTGATTTATTGAATGGTTCGGAGAATACAGGCATATGAGTAGTGTCTAGTGCCAGAAACGGGCACTATTTTCACACCATACATAGTCACACATCGGTTATAACTTCAAATCAAAGACCACTAACTTTCGAAACTTTAAAATCTTGTTCCAACCATTAATTAGCGCAATATTCAGGCGGAGTATGAGCTGTCAGCGACACGGAATTTATTTCAGCAATATAAACATGTTTTTTTTTTTCTTCCAAACACCCGTTATTTTTGGAGTGGCTTTTTCAAACCCACCAATCACGTAGCAGGGCTGTTTACTTACAGCAATGGTGACGGGGGGACTTGGGTTTGGCTTTATTTGAAAGACAAACGGCATGCAGTTGCCAAACAAGTGCTTAGTCGCCCGGCCAATGTCGCGTGCCAAGAGAAAAGCTGAAATGATAAACAGATCAGAAAGTTGTTGGTGTAAGCTTGAGGGGCACCGACGTTACACTGCAGCAAAACCGCGGTATAAGAAATCTTTCTTACCATCTTTCCTTGAACATTTATGAAAGCACAACACTCTGAGCTTAATTCTTCATGCGAGGAAATAAATCTCGACGAATAATGCGAACGTGAATAAGGCCTGATCGAGAGATGGGGCCTGTGACCGCGTAACACCTCAAACCGAACGTCTCAGTGTTCACACGCGCTGTAAATGAGAGCAGATTTTCCGCCTCGTATTTTTACCGAACGACTCTAGTTCATTGGAATGATTGAAACTCCACCGGTTCTGTACAGCGCTCAACGAAACGAGATGGACCAGCGGGGCGAGTGGCCTCGTGTCCCTGTGGCGCCATCTGCAGGGAGAAGTGGTCTATCTGGTGTCGCGAGTTGCACATGCGCACAGCTGAGCCAAGCACTCTGCAACTGTTCGGGCTCGGTGCACAACCCCCTGACAGCTGATCAACCCTGGCTATGAGTTTGCAACATGCCAGCGTTTTTTTTTCCACTTTGCAGTCGCGTAAAAAGATTAATCTGCTTCCGAAGGTTAAAGTTGTAAAAACGTGACTTCCACTCGTAGTGATCTCTCTGTTTACACCAAATTAACATATGGTTTCATGGCACGTCTGTCTGTTTTGCAGACTCAATGAAAAATATTTCTTTCTTTTTCGCTGTTTTTTTATATGTTTGGTGCAACATAACGTCACATCTTAAACGATTGATAAAAAATGCAAGTTCACGCGATGAGTAAAAAAAAAGCGGTTAAGTTTGAGACTCATCTTTCGTAGTAATCACCTATCAGGGGTTCCCCCCCGAGCGCGAAAAGCCGCTGACTGCTTGGCTCAGCTACGCGCCTGTGAGACTCGCGACACAAGTTTGCACGGCTTCTCCCGGCAGGTGTCGCAGCAGGTACGCAAAGCCACGCGTTCCGCTGGTCCATTTTGTTTAGTTGAGCACTGTGCCTCAGCCAAAGCGTAAGTTGTGTATTTTTTCTAAAAATTATATTTCTCAACAATCGTACGGAGTTTACAAGTTGCTTGTAAACTCCGTTCGATTTCATCGTCAACCGTCACTCATCCAATGTCAACCTTACTATTGGCCATTGCCGACTAGAGCGCACTACCTGACCGAATTGTTTCCATAGCTGACACTAATAAATTTGCTATAACCATTACCCTCTTTCTTTGTAACCATAACAATATTACAGCGTGTTTTGTTATTTAATACTTGTGCGCCTTTTTTAAGTCTTAACTCCTTCGCATAATGCCCTTAAGCCCTTAAGCAAAAATAAATAATGACGATAATGATGAAGTGCTGATAACGTATTATTATTTTATAAAATACCTACTGTTTATCGTTTCAATATTTAGGAGATACAATCCTAAAAGCAATCAACGGAACATATATTTTAAATTCAAAATTATCCCTCCCCCCCCCCAAAAAAAAAAAGAAAAACAAAATTGGGGATTGCTGGTTCTAAAAACTTGATCGCGGTTTCATCCTTTTCTAATATCCTGGGAAAGTGTACGCACGTTTCATTTTTCCTGCACTGTTATGAGAATGGTTACAAAAATTGTAGTCTCATCCCATCATCAAAAAACGGAGACAAGTTTCATGCGGCAATTGTGGAACACATCTCACCCTTTTTTCTATCAATGCTTAGCCTTTCTCCCGGACACGCCCCTTTCCTAGAGGATCATTCACATTGCTCCGCCCACATTTTGATGAAGACTAAACTTGACATCTGCGTTGACGGCAGAGGTTCGAGAGACTCTTTCGAACATTTGAGTACGTTCGCACCGTGGCTGCGAGATGAGTAGGATTCCGAGTTAGGTAAAATATTAATTAGGTTTTAAACTCAATGGCGCCGCGGTAATATTGACTGCAACTTATATCAAGTACTACCAAGTACGAATGAAATTCAAAGTGGGGAACGCGTTGCTTACGTTACATGCTGTTTTACCTATAGGCAACCACTGATAAAACTGCAAGCTGAAAAGCGGGGGGGGGGGGGGGGGGGTCTGCGATTGTGCGTGCCTATATGTTGTATTCACTGGCGGTCAAAGCTGAGCTCGCTGCTTGTTTCGAACCACCGGGGAAGAGAAAGAGAGGGAAAGCTGCTTTTGTATGAATTTCGAGTGAAAGTTAATCTTCTATAATCTTCTAGAGGGAGCGACGTCTGGGGAAGCCTGGGGCATACAAAGGAGAGTCCCGGTGAGAAGAGACTTCCCTTCTTCTCTTGTGATTGCCCGAGAGCTGACGGGGAAACTCCTCCCGAGCATGCGCTGTGAGCAGTTACCTCAAATATGGTGCCCAGTGAATACCCACTATTCTGATGTGCCCACCACGTAGCCCCCCTCTCCAGTCGCCACTTTTGTGAGTTCCTATACTCCTTGTCACCTCAAGAAAAAAAAGCAAGTTTCGCGCATTGTTCATACGCCGCGCGAAGTAGTTCTGACGAAATTTGATTGTCAGAGGAAGAAGCGATGCTTTTGGTGTTTTTTTAACGTTTACGTTTAAATAAATGCATTTTAAAGCATTTAGCTCCGTATTACGATATACATAGGGTGGCTCAAGTCATCAGGCTCGATCTAAAATGAACCTTAAAAATCGACGCCTGCAGTAGCAATCTAAACTTTTCGTCAAAGGTGTATTTCACAGGTCGGTTTTTGCTTGTAAAATTACAAAGCGTAGTTCTCTTTCTGTAAAAAATAAGGCCAAGAAACTTACCTGGGTCAACGGCAGGCGGCGAAGCAGACGACCAAGTCGAGGTGCGGGGTGTGTTTGACGCTCCTATTGATAGATGGCGCTACCTCCTTGTTTCGGTCAGAGCTCTGGTTTCGGTTTGCTTTTAAGGAAATATCGAGAGTGCCCGTGCCGACCGTGGTTTATTGAAACGAACATAATCTTTTTGGTAATCTACCTTTCGCTTGAAAATAAATGCAGACAATGATAGCAAAACTTCACGTAACAAAAATAAAGGAAAACGCGGTTGCATAACGATTACTCTGACGGCGCTCTTGCAGCTGGCGGATTTCATCTGCGTGTCGTCTGCTTTCTTTCGCTGTTCGGTTGCATCCTCGGACGCTGCTTCCGAGACCTTTTTTTGTCGCGGTTGGTTTTAAAACAGCCACAATGCGTCACTTTCGACGCTATTTAGACCGCCCTTTTGAGACACGGGAGGCTGCCAAAGCAAACTCCAGATAAACAGCAATTAATGGCTCTGAAAAGAGCCTGTCAGCAGAAGCCCGCGGTTTTCGCGCAAAATGGATAGATATGGGCTCTTGAGTTCTCGTTGTCTTCAGTCCACATGTCCACCTCGAACTTGGAGGCACTTGTGCAGTCTTCGCTCATAATCTCTGAAGGCTGCCTCCCGCATGTTGTCCGTGATCGCATCGAAGGCGGATAGAATGCGCTCTTTTAGTTCCGTCATCGTGCGCACGCGAACTGCGTAGACCTGGGCTTTCACGAAACCCCAGACAAAAAAAATCACAAATTGTCAGGTCAGGGGACCGTGGGGGCCAGGGCATTGTCGGTGACCATCGACTCATCCAGTTTCCGGGAAAGGTTCTGTCAAGCCAGTCTCTCACTGTGGTGGCGTAATGCGGGGGTGCTCCGTCTTGCTGGAAGATGCACACCTCCCTTTGCATGTGCGAAGCTTCCAGCTCCGGGAAGACGTCCTGTTCAAGCATGCGAAGGTAGGCGTCGCCGGTGACCGTGCCCTCAAAAAAGAATGGACCGAACAGGCCTTCCTTGCAAAGTCTACACCATACTACGACCTTTGGTGACTGGACAGCCTCTTCAATGATCCAGTGGGGGTTTGTCTCGTACCAGCAGCGGGTGGTTTTCTTGTTCACGTGCCCATCCAGATGAAAAATAGCTTCGTCCGTGAAAAGCAGAAACGGAAGGTGGTTCCTGTTTGTGGAGCTGCGCCCAAGTTCGTCCACGCAGAACGGCTTTCGCCGTTCATAGTAATCTGGCTGCAGCTCGAACAGAACCTGTGGCTTGAACGGATACATTTGTTGGCGGACCACCCTCCAGACGAAATGTTTACTGATGCCAAGTTGTCTTGCGACTTGTCGCACGGACAGGCGTGGGTTCAATGCAATTGCCACAAGCACGGCGTGATGTTTTTTCTGCTGTGGCGACCTCTCTTCGAGTACTCGCAGCCTGGTCTGCACAGTGTTCGCCGTGTTGAATCGGTGTACCCAGCGCATGACAGTCCGACGGGTGGGTGGACGACTACGAAAAGTGGCTCGAAACTTCGATCTCACTTGCCTCATACTCCTGGTTTCTGTAAATTAAAGGACTACCTGTGCCCTCTCTTGGACTGTCAGGTGACGCATTGTGACTGTTTTCTCACCAACCACGACAGAAAAGGTCTCGGAAGCAGCGTCCGAGGATGCAACCGACCAGCGAAAGAAAGCAGACGATACGCAGACGAAATCCGCCGGCTGCAAGAGCGCCGTCAGCGTTGTCGTTATGCAACCGCGTTTTCTTTTATTTTTGTTACTTGAAGTTTTGCTATCATTGTCTGCATTTATTTTCAAGCGAAAGGTAGATTACAAAAAAGAATATGTTCGTGTCAATAAACCACGGTTGACGCGGGCACTTTCGATACTTCTTTAAAAGAAAACCGAAACCAGAGCTCTGACCGAAACAAGGAGGTAGCGCCATCTATCAATAGGAGCGTCAAACACACCCCGCACCTCGACTTGGTCGTCTGCGTTGCCGCCCGCCGTTGACCCAGGCAAGTTGCTTGGCCTTATTTTTTACAGAAAGATAACTACGCTTTGTAATTTTACAAGAAAAAACCGACCTGTGAAATACACCTTTGACGAAAATTTTAGATTGCTACGTGCAGGCGTCGATTTTTACGGTCCATTTTAGATCGAGCCTGGTGACTTGAGTCACCCTATATATTTAGGGGTGATTTCATCTCAACTCAAGCACAAGTTTTAAGTCAAATTTTTAATTTTCTTAAAAAAAATACGTGTTCTCGGGGAATTTATGTAGTAAAAGAAGACGCAAACGGCGAGTTCGTCTGTCTTTGTTTTTCGCAAGTTATGGACCGTTGAAGCGGCCAAGGTGGAAACTGATGTTTTTCCAGCTTATCGGGGGTGCCATATTTTCACTCCATCCCTTTTCCCTACTTTTTACGAAAAATCAATATAACGTTTTGAGAACACTCTCGAGATAGGCTTTTGTTATACTAATTAGGTGTCTAGGTCATAAGAGCCTTAATGTTTTTTTTTGTTTGTTTTAATTGTCAGACCGCCTCTTTACGACGATATTCGACGACGTTCAGCAACCTGGGCCGTGTGACCTACTCAACATAGTTTTATGATCTTTACATTACCGTAAAGCTCCAATTAAGGTCTTTCTTTTGAGTGTAATGTGAATATTTTTCCCTAAATATATAATATTTTGAAAAACTAGGAAGTTTGGATTCGAGTTTCTAAAAAAACCCACCTTTTATTTCTGTTATTTTTTATTCACAGTTACGTAATATAGTAGTCTATCAGAAACTATCAACAGAAATTGTAATATATTGTTTGTATGGCCGCTATTAAGACTCGAAACTCGTGCTATGAGAGTTTTGGACGGGACTTCGCACAGCAGAAGTTTGGCCTATGTAAGGTTTTCTATTTATCGTTAGAAGTTACCTGAATATACAACCATAAACAGTAATACAATTTGGAGTAGTGCACTTAAAAAAAGATATTCAGAAGTTCGTATCCACAAGTGCAGGCACAGTGCTTACTTCCTCCCAATACGGGGGAATGCAGATTGTTAGAGAATTCCTCTGGGGCCTTTTGCTTTCGGCTTTGAGTTTGAGATACCGAACTTGATAGGTAATTGTCATATTTTCCTATGTCAAACAGATATGCAGCGCACATACATATGTACGGTTTAGTATCTGCCGCTTAGGAAGTACGGTTTATTTTGAGCACATACGGACTCTTTCGTAAAGCAACGAGCATTTCGTAGCGTGTAAGACTTCAAATCTGTTAGTCATGCGTTTAGGTTTCATTTCTATTTTCAGTGATTCATGCCGGGTTACTTAGACTTTTCCCTCTTGACTTAAGTTTGTCCGGGAGTCTAGATGTTACGTGTCTTCTCTGTCAATACATAGGGCGAAGCTCACACACCTTGCAAATCCCCCCAGTGCCAAGTAAATAAATATTGTTGGGATGACTATTGTGGCTTCCCTGGCTTTGACGCTCAGATATTGAGGTAAGTACTAACATTAAATAGAAAACCTTACATAGGTCAAAATTCTGCTCAGCTGAGCGTCTATGCGAAGTCCCGTTCAAAACTCTCATAGCACGAGATTCGAGTCTTAATAGCGGCCATACAAACAATATATTACAATTTCTGTGGGTAGTTTCTGACGGGCTACTATATTACCTAACTGTGAATAAAAAATTGATTGACTTTTTGTCAATCAATGTTTTCTAAATCAGTCTAAATTGACTTTTTGCAAGTTTTTCTAAATATTCGTTTTTCAGGCAAATGTTCCGCATTATATGTTTAGCGCAATATCTTCAAATTATACACAAAAGAGAGAGCTTAATTGGAGCTTTACGGTGATGTAAAGATCATAAAAATTTATTAATTAAGTCACACAGCACAGCTTGCTGAACTTCGTAAAATATTGTTGCAGAGAGGCGGTTTGACAATTAAAACAAACAAAAAAAACAAAACATTAAGGGTCTTACGACCTAGACGCTTTATTAGCATGACTAGCCGTTTGCATCTTCTTTTATTAAAGACATTTACAGGTAGCCACTAAATATTTCAGAAGAGTTAATTATGAGTTAGTGTATTTTTGTGAATCACTTGTATTACTGGGCGACAAGTAAACAAAAACCAAAATGTAAGCTTTTATAGCCGCCGTACAAGCAAAATATTAGATTTTCTGTATTATTTTTTTTCTAAAACACTGTATAGGTAGCTAGAGAAAAACAATTAGCCAAAGAAAAGGTAGGTTTGTTAGAAAATCGGCCTCCAATTCGCAAACATTTTGAAATAGTGCTTGCTTTACGAGAAAACACTGCCCTTTCTCGTTTACACACAACATCAAATTTGTTATCATTAGAAGGAGTATACTCTCAGCTTTCGGAAAATACTAAATATGTTACGATATCTCAAATAGGTCAGAAGAGCTGGTCAAACTTTGACAAATATTGTCAAAGGGAAATACTTTGACAATATTTAAAACAGTAGTGAATATAAATAATCACTATAAAATTATTGACCATAAATAATCCCTATTCTGAGAGTGGCTAAAAGAAGTTACATTGCACTACCAAAAAAAAGCCAAAAAAGTTGAAAGGAGTAAAACATGATGATGACACCTCCGACAGGCGAGAGAAAGGTCGGTTTGCACCTCGGCTGCTTAAAATGTCCATAACTCAAGAACACAAAATCACCCAAACTTGCGGTTTGCACTCCCTGTCACGAAAGGGTTTTTTCCAAAACATATATTTGTTTTCGTCGAAATTAAAAATACGAACCCAAATCCGTGCCTGAGTTTAGATGAAACCACCCAACCACGCGTGGTATTTTACGGCTTTCTGAAAAGCCGCACAGTTTCGACGGATATTTAAGTTTCGGTTTGCAATCGGAGCGCCTCTCGGCACCGAGTGCACCGCACCCCGTGGAGAAATAGTGGAACCAACCTCTGCTGCGCTGTCCTTGCGCAACGCAACAGAGGCTGGATGGCAGGGGGCTGCAAACCGAAACTTAAAAACCCGTCGAAGTTGTGCGGTTTTTCAGGAAACCGAAAATACCGCACGTGCCTTCTATCGTTCTGCCATTTGTTGATTTAGTGTTTTTCGATGATGCTGAGCAAGATTCTAATTGAAACCATGCCCTTAAACTCCACACTTAAAAAATCACTTACGCGAAAATAATTAACAACTTAATTATCCCGATCCTTAATAATTTACCAAAATATGCCCCTGACCTAGGACCGAAACGACAGAAGCCTTTGTTTGGTGCGATGCGTAGTTTTCGCAATATCGAATTTGTCCACCTTTCGTGAAACACCCTGATACACGGACGTCAGGCCCCTTTCCTATTTAATTTTTAATTTTTAATTATTTATACTAGTTCGTATTTAACAATTTATTTTTGTAAGTTCTTGTGTTTAACTTTAATGTAATAGATATAATAACCGCACTCTCTCTCTATATCTATATATATATATATATATATCTCTATATATATATATATATATATATATATATATACATAACGTATATATATATATATATATACATACACCGTATATAGCGTCGACGCGCGTGGCCGAGAGCACGGTTACAGCCCTTGATTATGCTGCGGAGGCCCAGGGTTCAATTCCTGGGAGTTACGCGTCTTTTATTTATTCTTTTAGTTCAATGTTCTGGTGAATTCGAACCTCGTTGCTTGTTCGAGGTCCGAATGCTGTGCGGGTCGAACTTTTTACGCTGATTATTCCAGAAGCCCACGCGTGAGCATAAGGGACTTCGCGTGCGAGCCAAATGCAGTTTCGCCTTAGCGCTAGATCCTGCTGCTTCGCCGACATCGACGCCTGCGATGATAACGTTCTTCTATTTTATTTTGGGCACAAGTTCGCCCATTTAAACGTTTAGTTTTTCCAGTTAACTCAACGCCTAATCCTTTGTCATTCGTGACAATATCTACCTTATTTCTCCACATAAAGTGACCATGTAATAATGCTGCGCAAGGTACCGGACTTTTGTTTACTACGGTTCTTGAAGTGAAAACAGATATATTTGCCTCTATCTTGCGCAGAATGTATCGAAGGCCAGGCGCCCCTCTGTTCGCATTTCATTTGTACCAGATTGCACAAGTTACAACGGTTAAGGAAATGGCGCCCTCCGCATCGCCGAGTACCGAATTTCGAATCCAGAAGAATTTTGAGAAGATATCCCGTCTCGTAACAAGGATGTCGGTCGTAGAGTGCTCGCCAGACTCACAGAAAACACGCCAACTGTGTTCTACTCCTATCTCACTGGCCGCTGTCCTGGAAGCAACAGAGCTTCACCAGCAGAGAGGGCCGCTCTATTGATGTTGAGTTTGCGCTTGCGCAGGAGACAAGGCACCACTTACGCCACGAAAATACAACCACTTGTGCAAACTTGTTCCAGCCCGGCTATTTAAGGTCGGTTCACACAGGGGCGTTTTCCTACGTTACGTTACGCTACCTTACGTTACGTTACGTTACGACCGCTTATAAACGCTTACGTCGCGAGTAACCGCGGCATCTGTGCCTCGAATGAAGCGTGACGACCAGTTCAAGGAGCTGCCTTGCTTGCGACATACGAACATGAATGCACCCGATGACTCCTCACGTAACGCAAAAAAAAAAAAAAAATCGTAAGCAAACGCCCCTGTATGAACTGACCTTTACGCTTCTTCGGAGCCCATCGCACGGCGGTGCATGGGTATGTGTCCAAATAAAAATGAAGCCAGTCGCTGAAGATTTTATCAATTATCTACGCATCTTTGTGCCAGGGGGCGGCATTACGCGCAGACGGACCCAGCCGAGGAAATGGCTGTGGTGTTCATGGTACATCCTCAATCTCAGTCTTCAGCAAGCGGACTCCTTTGCATGGTTTATTTCATCTAGGGCTACTTCACGAAAACGTCGCTTGCCTGCCGCCATCTAGTGCTCCCATGGGATAAAACAGTTCCGTATAACTTTGGTGAGCACTGTGCCCTTGCGAAGGAAGACGGCGAAAAAAAAAAGTATCGTTTTCACCAGAATATAGGTTTAGACGAATGTCGAAGGTCCTATGGTATACTTAATTTTTAGGCCGAAATACTTTTTCTGTTGTGTCTTTTAACGAAGTCCCGATCTCAGTAGCATTGAGAGCTTTTATAAAACTTCATCAAAAAACTTACATTTTCTTTTTAAGTTTATACCGATAGCTTTTTACGATGTGCAAATCGCACAGATAATCTACACTTGCCAGTTTCGGTATTTTTTTGTCTGCTAATTCTCAAACGTTCTGGAGCACGGAGAACACTTACCATCTCGTTTATCAATGTCGCAGTTGTCAGCGCGTACCGCAAATGCCAACAATAAAATGTCTGCGGATAACTGGATGGAAAACAACATTCTGCTGCGCTGAGTGGAGTATTCCTTAAAATGTGTGAAAATTGAAGGGCCCCGAAGCGTCGCTGAAATACGTGGCGGAGTTTACTCTGCAAACAGGTGCTCCCACCTGCGCCGTCTGCACAAGGTCACGCTTAAACAAGCTGTCCCTCCTGTGTCATTTATATCGAGATCTGCTAGTCTAATGCTATAAAAAAAGTCATTAGGCACGACACCAATCGTCCATCAAGATCAGGGTTCCATCATATTTTTGGACAGGGATGCTTCCTGGTATCAAATTAAATGTGTGTGTTCTCCAAAAAAGGAAGACAGTGCGGAGTTGCAAAACCGTAGCGACCTATAGTGGTTGAGAATTTAACAGTTCAGGAGAAGCTCGTCCACCCTCTTTCGACTCCAGCAAAGCGAACGCTGGAGAGGAGGTTTTCCCCTCTCCAGCATTCGATCTGATCGAGTAGAAAGAGGTGGGAGGAGCTTGCGGACGAACCAGGACCATTGCTGCGGCTTCTGCCTTCCGTATGGGAGCCAAAACGTGCATTTGTCTTGTTCGTTGCGCAAAGTTCTCATAGGTATTTTAGTAATCGCTTTGTCACTTCCGCTCAGTGAAGCACCGAGAACGTCGTAGTATAAGTTTAGTTCGTAAAACCCTTTTGTAATACGAAAAATAAAAAAGGCGCATATTGACACATTCAGGGGGCGCTTGAAGAGTGCGCACTGAGAAGGTCCTTGGAGTCTCGTCTTCCCAACTTTGGCGATTGGTATACGTTTGAGCCGTAATGCTTAACTCGAATTGTGACGTAACTTACGCGGAGAGATTGTCTCTTACATGAAATGAGTGAATGGCTGTGCCACGTTCTTGCTAGAATATATACGGCAAATAGTCCACGTCTTCTCTTTATGCGAGCAATTTTCATTATGTTTTACAATGTGAGTATGCAGACAATATGACGGCAGTTGATCTCAGGTGAGTGCCTAGTTGAGAAGTGCAGCCCGCTGCAAGCGCAAATGACTTGTTCGCTTGCCGGCCCTTAGTTTTCTATTTTTCTGACACCCTGTGCTAGAATTTTGTTAAAGAACAAGTGCAGTGGACATTAATATTAATTGATCACAAACTTAAAGTTGGCATACCTAATTGCGAAACTTCAGCGTACATCAACTCTTTCATCCCTAGAACGTCATCTGAACGGAACCACCTTCCCGCATCATTAGTAACTATTCCAATAATAGATTTATTTAGAAAAGCTCTAACTACTCAATTTTGCTAGGATTATGCCGAACTAACATTTATAACCAAGTTGCCTCGTTGTTTGAATTTTATACAGAGCCAATATTTTACCACCCCCCCTGTAATGCCCCTGGGCCCTGAGGGTATTGAAATGAATAAATAAATAAATAAACTCTTAGCCAGCGGTGGGAAACGAATCACGTGTTTACCAATCGTGTTATTCAACAAATGACCTCCGATGGGTTACTGAGAATTTCAGTAATTTTAGTCGTGAATCGATGAAAACTAAACATAACACAAGATAACAAAATACAACATAAACTGAAGTGGAGTGTAGGATTTCACCAGAAGGCCCGAAATAAATAGATATTTAAATAAACGTAAAAAATGAAAGAAAAAAGTGCTAATAATTTAGAAATCATTGCTCATCAAATGTTATACAGACGTCCTGTTCAGGGCTCATACCATAACTTTCTCTGGGTTGCCCCAGGAATAGATAGAATATTAAAGGCATAACCTTCGGACAATCTTTTAGCAAAAACAAAAGCAACAGTCGCGCTCTTAAAAAAATATGTAGTAAACACGGTGTCAAAAGTTACTGTACATAATTGAAACAGAAAGGTTAAAAACAAGTTGACATTTGAGCCTTCAGCAAAATCTTCAATTTTCTGCGCCATGATCTATACAATTGAAGTTTTTTTTTTGTAGCTACACGGAACTTGTGCAACTGGTTAAATGCGTATATTACAATGCCTACACATGCTTTTGTCTGAGAAGATTACAAAACGAAAGGTCGAATGCTAGTTTCCAACATTCTGAAAACATGAATTCACACGACTTAGCTGTTGTGATTACCGTCATCATGATATACGGTAAGTGAGGGTGCTCGTTAGAAAGCAGCTGACCCTTATCTTTAATTTTTTCGTTATCCAATCGGATTGTGAGCTCTATTCTTAGGATAAATTAGAGTGGTTAGGATAACCCAGAAAATTTATTTCAAAACAAATTTGGGTAAAATTAATATCAATTTTATTTTATAGTATTTTTTTATTTGGTAGTGTACTTTATGTGTGCAGTAATTACGCGCGTTAACTGATTCACTTTGAAGCATTTTAAACTAAATTTCTCATTGAATTATTTTCACGAGCCAAAACCTTTTTTTTACCAAACCAATGCAGATTGTTGGGCTAGTTGGTACTGGGAATTTGACGTCATGTTGGCGCTGAAGACGAGGACAAACGGAGACTAGACTCCCTTTTTTTTATGAGTCTTTTTTTTTACCGAGTGTTTGAATGCAAGTACAGAGGTCATAAGTTGGCAAAATAATCATCAAAATAAAAACAAAATACAAGTGCAAATTGTTTCTATTTTTGTTGCCAGAAGCAGTGCAAAGAACCAAGCCAAATTACGTACAGCCAACTAGGCGTTTTACGAAAGACAAGACAACTTGCCTCCTGCTACAAGTTGTGACCACTTTTTCACAAGCTAAGCTTAGCTTTGCGGTAATCAGCGGGTTTCTGGCCCTAATTCAAGCCTTACAAAATCCAGGAAGCAAATTAGCTCGTTTAAATTAAACGTTCGCCTTCGCGGTAGTTCTATTTCTACATGAATTCAAGAAGTCACACTCAACGGTTTACCACGAAATCCGTATCATTTTGGGACATATAGGGCGTTAGCAAAAAGAATGACCACATAACAAAACGGTTTTGTTACATACAACCCGTGTATAATGATTCATTTTGTTTAAAATATTCCCCCGGCATGGCTTGTGCCTGAACTGATCTACTTCCATCAGTGGTCCTCCTTCGTTTGTTGATTTTTCACTTTTTATCTATAGGAGTTTTAGTTCCCCGCTAATATAGGCTCTCGTTCTTAGGCGACGTTAAATTATTGCTGCCACTCAAAAAATATTGTGTGCGTCATCGTTGTTTTTGTTTACATTCTGTTCACGCTTCCATGATTATTTACTATAAAAGGTACATAAATGTTTGCTTTCCACAGTGAGTGATGACTAATATATCACAATTCGATCACTCAGGTTTCGTTTTTAAAAGAATATACTTTTACCACCCAAAGAAGTGGTAGCTACTCTGCACCCTCTTGAAGTCTGATGCTAGGGTTGTCGTTTTCGGATTTGTTTTGCCTGGTTACTTTTCAACGCTACTCACGTCTTCAATTTAAGACTTGATTGAAAAAAAAAAAAGAACGCGATCGAATTTATCATTGATCTTGGCGAGGTACTTCGAAAAGGGCACTGCTCTGTTGCACGATCGCATGAAAGGCAGATATAACCAACTTCACACCTCTCGCCTTTAAGCTAAGTCATGAATTTATAGTGACCCTCACGGTCAGCACAAACCGGTCTACAAAAGATGATGAAGAAAAGGCGGGGCTCGCGCGGCGCGGGCACATAAAATCAGTTCGAACACAAACGCTGTCCGAGCTCGTTTCTTTTGTCCCAGCTCCAAAAATTCTCGACAGTTTGATTCATGATCACAACTAAAGCAATTTCATGTTTTTAAAAATACTGGTAATACAACAATCTGTGCGCAAATGTTTGACTGGCATGGACTAGCATCGAGAAAACCTCATTGCCACCCTCTGGTCGTAATCTAAAGCAGGAAAATATACGTTCGTATGGCATGCAAAATAAAATATTTTGTGCAAGTGAACCAGACCAGCACACGCAGTGAATTCCTCAGGAAGGCGTAAAACAGCCCTGAACAAACTTAATCCTAGCCGTCGCTTCGAAACCAGGTTGAATAAACCTGAGACTGGTGCAGAAATGAACATATAAATCGAAGGGACAGAAAAGGACTGGACGATGTCTTAATATTGAGGCGTCGTCCTGTCCTTTTTCTGTTCCTTCCACTTATATGTTCATTTCCGCCCTAGTTTTCGTTTTATTCAGCATGGCTAACATTCACCAGTTCGCCTGCACCGTTACTGTATTATCTCTGCCACTTCAAGTTTAGCTAGCACGCACGCGGAATGACGCCGCTGCGTAGGGCGCAAGAACAGGTATTGATCACATTTCTAATGTCGCGAAAGCGCAAAGATTTCTGACTGACCTAATGACAGCAATGTACCAAGAGAACAATTCAATCGTATGCACAGAAATTACTCTCTTAACGTGCAGTATCAAGTAGTAATTTATTAACTTACGATTACTTTTTGATATGCTATCCAAGTATACTTGGGTAGTATATTAAATAACATAATTGATAACCTTTTAGTTGAGAGTGTTTCACTTACGTTTTAGCAATCTGTACAAGACTATTGAAAAATAACGGATCACGAACTGATCTTCTCTATTCAGAGGGAAGAGTCGCACTTAAAGACGGACTTTGAAGATGTCCGTGGCTTCATTGCAGCTACGCCTTCAGAGACAGAAATATTACCTTCGAATAAAACACGGCTGAGATGTTCTGCATTCCACAGCAATGGTGATGGCCTGCTGTATCTAGTAGATATCCAACAAACTAAAAAAACAAAACACAAATGTCACTTCGTTGGTTACATCACATTTTTGTAACTTAGCGAGCAAGTTTTTGCCTCTTCTTGTGTCGAATAATTAACATTTGTTCTTATATAAGTTTCCATAAAAATGCTGTGAACATGAAGTAGCAGATAGGACAAGTTGTCAGTTCTAGTTGCATTTGTTTAAGTATAAATTGAAAAAAAAAACAAAAAAAAACACAGTGTTTGGATGTTGAACAAACTTCCATGGCTTCGGGAGCGAAATATTACTGTGTTATCTTTTCCTCCAGTTTAACGTTGGGTGAGAAGCGTGTTTATTTCGCCTTGGCCAGCCGGCTCTTGCCGGTCGGGATTAGCAGCCGTGGGTTAGCCTGATGCAGCTATGTGGTCCTTCTGTGTTCAGCTGTGCGGAAGCAGGGCTGATGGGGATGCGCTACATCTACCTTGACGAAAACGCAGAGCTGCTGAACATTCGGGGATATGTAGACTTCTTATTTGATAAATATGCATATGCCAGAGCACTGTGGATACGACGCTAGTTCACAGTTGGGTGCACTGGCCATTCACAGGTGGAGATGCTCTCGAATTCCAACTAGAGGATATGACTGAAGCTCCCGTTGGCTACATTATGCGTTGCATATATACTTCACGTTTGCGTATCACAAAATTAAAACAGATGAACGGATTTAGTTTTACCAGGGAGCTCACGGAGATTTAATTCAACTGCTCCCTCGTAAAAACAAAGCACAGGTCGGTGTCATTTAGATGTAAATACCGTGAAGCTGTTAACCTCTACCTGAACTTAAAGCTTGAACAAAAATTCAACTGATGTATTAATTTATAAATAATTTAAATTTTCGCCCTACAACATCTATACTGGGTGTTCCGCGAAACATATTCCAATATGTTTCGCGGAATATCGGCCAAATCGCTCCTGTGAAACAAAATATTAAAGTGCAAAAAAAAATATGGTATAGTGTTGGTCTTTGTCAAATGGCGCACTTAGAAAAATGATAACACTCACGATAATTATGTCAACACTTTTTCTTCAGTAACTAAACTTTTTGCTTACTAACTCTAAAGGTGTAGTTATTTCGTCGTCGAAAACAAGTAAATAAGCACACTTTAGAGATATACAATGTCACGTGTAACATTTTACTGTAAAAGGAAAACACTCTTTGGAGGTGGTTTTAGGTTTTAGTTTCCTAACCGAGTGCATCATTATGCAGGCAGTCAGTTGGCTCGTAACCAAACTGCGCAACTATCATGTCCCTCGACGTGTTCTTCGCATAGCGGAGGTGAATCCAAGAATCAAGATTATACAGGCGCAACTTTGGCGGTCTGAAAACGCGAATGATAGTTTTTCATCCGTGTTCTCGTACCCCAGCTTGCGCCTATTGCGTGAATGAAAACTTAAGGGCACATTCGCGTTTACGAGATATTATCATTTTTTTTTTAAATTTGACATAATTAGTGGTTTATATTGACCCTCTGCAAGTTTCTAATTGGAACGTTATATTTTCTTTTAGTAATGAAAACTTAATTACCATATTTTGGTTATCTATTGCATCTTTTTTTCTCCCACAATGCCCTCGGACATCTTGAAAGTGTATGAAATGATTGGTTAAATGAACTATCCACGTGGCTAGTGGCAAATCAGATTGGGTTAAATGTTTTTTAAACTAAACATAATATTTTCAGGGCAAAAAACCAAAAACGCCCAAAACAAGGCACTTCATTATGACATTCATATAAAATTTAATTCTAACAAATTAGAGAAGGCTGAATCAATAAGTTCTTGGATGTATGATTTCACGAGAATTTTCACTGGAGAATTTATGTATCTAGGCTATGTATGACTCTCTCACGATTAATCGGCATATGACATATACTAAGACTTTTACTAGCAACATGGCTTAAGCGTCAACTTTAGAGTGCACTTGCGCACTCTCACCTACATTAATGTTCATCGGTTTGGGGAACGACATCTTTGCAAAAGGCAACCCTGGAAAACTTTTAGTACTTCAAAAAATACGATTCGGTCCACTGCATGTTTGTGCTATACTGATCACACATACATATATTTTAAGAAATATAATTTATTCACTATTCAACAGTTAATATTTTCCAACTTTGCGAAAGTAATCTTCAATTCTCTCAAAAACAATACCGAGTCCTTTCTTACTCAATTTCCCTTAAGAGACACCCTATACAACTTGAGACGTGTGGAATATGATAGAGGCCAAATACGTACTAATTATGGTGAACAAACATTGAAGCAGCAATTAGCACAACTTTTAAATATGCATTCACAAATTCCCGATATAGCAACTAAATCAAGCTCTGCAGATGCATTAAAAAAATAATAAGGTGAATGGTGATGGTGCCAGTCATTTCATCGTGTTAGAAATGTACATATTTCTTGTTATTTTTGTTTTGTGCTTTTGTTTAATTTTTATATATACTCTGTGTTCCTTGTGAGAACTGAGCCGCTCTGAAACCTCTATAGGGTACGGGACCTGGGTCAGGTGTTTTAATATACATTTGGTCCCTACCACCCCAAAATAAAATGGCAAATAACTACAAAGTACAAATACCTAATACTTATATCGCATGCCACTGGCCGTATCGCTCGCCTGCACACACTGCATTAGTTTAGCTTTCACGGTCTGTTTTAACAAAATCAGTTCGAATTTAAATCAATCACCCGGAATATCCTTGATACGCCGTTCGAACAGGACAGCGCTTGATTTTGCCAGCTCGCACTACATTTGCTTATCTCCTACCAGGAGGATGAGATGCAACAACCGGGATCTTTCACCGCGGGGAACAGGGTCGCAGCCGCGGATTTTTTGTTTTGATAGGGAAGCGAATTTGGGAAATGAGTTTAAATTAAGCGTTTTGTTCTCTGAACATCATAAAATTGTGCTCGTGCTTTATGTATTTGCAGAGCCGGCTAATTTAGTTGTTTTCGACGATGCCCAGAAAGTTGCGATTTTAAACTCAAACTATATTATACGCATTTGGTTATTGATACGAAGTAATTAATATTTCACTCATATCGAGAGTTTTTAATTAGAATAAAAACTATACTTTTAACATATAAGAGTGAAAAAATTATTACTCAAAATATTTAATGCGTTAATTCTATCGAACGTTATTTATTTCATTAAACAGGCTGTTAAAGGGAGACCACCACTATGGTGCCTTGACCACGTGTCCAACCGGTTTATTTTCCCTAGTCCAAAAAAGTGGTTCATCGATTTCTGAGTGATGACGTCATAGAAGTGTCATGCTGTCGACGGTCGCGATCCTGGCGGTGTGACAGCAGCGGTGGTGAATACGGCAGACGCCTGTCCTGCTGCAGGTCGCTCTCCATTTTGACAGACTACGGTAGCTTTGGCGGACAGGAGTTGATACGCCGCGATAACAGCGACACTCCCGTGTGCTCTTTCATTTTGCCATAACTTCTACGACGAACCACCACGAAGGCGCCATTGAACAGCATAGCACTCCGGCTTTTGTGACGTGATTTGTTGCCACTTCGGGCCACCTTTGATGCTAGGGCGGAATAGGACGTTATAGAAGCACGCCAATCGGAGACGCGTATCGGGAACCGTACAACCCTTACATCAACCTTTTCTTTTATTTCGCCCGACGCATATATCCCTCCCCCCCCCAAAAAAAAAAAAAAAAAAAAAAAAATTTTTTTGCTTGTTTCTCGTTAATCAGCATGAGCACTATGCTGGCTACAGGACTCTCTGCTTTGCCTCCGACGACATTCAGTCGCAGCGTAGAAGAGTCGACAATTGTCTGCTGAAGTGCCACCTGAAGAATTGCGCAAATTTATGCCTATTTCAGTCTTATTGCTTCCTTTATTTAGAGGTGCCGAGACAGTAAATATCCAATTCGACATGGCTCGTAACTTCCGGGTATCTTGTAAGTAAGATTTATTAAATATAGGAATTAGTTCTTCCACGGTTAAACGGCTTGCCTTTTTGTCAAGATATGCTAATCACGGCAGTCCGGTTTGGGCTAAGCAAGGACTTTCGGCCATTGGTCTCTACGCAAAAAGGACCATATTGATTGTACCTTGCGAAAAAAACATGAAAGCAAAGAAAGAGTGGGATCTCTTTCTGAATACGGTTTAAAATACATTTTAAGTATATTTTTCTGAAGACTCCTGCTAAGTAAACTTTTAGCACTTACGAGACATGTACTCTTTGAGCGCTGCCTATATCTAGTTATATGCTGTATTATCGTATCATAGTCGGGACGAAGGTGCCCTTTCGACGCAGAGAACTTGCCATGTTTCCCTCGTGAATGAGGAAGCTCGGGCGAACAAACGAATAAAAACAAAAGTAACGGGAGAGCTAAAAAAAAACTTTCGACATCGCGTAAATATATAAAAAAAGCAGGACGCAAGGAAAGGTTTCAGGCACAGCTGCATCGTGTATTTCACCTTCCTGGTTCACAAGGAAGACATGCGTCCGACCTTTACACTTGTGAATGAGACTTCGCAATGCAAACGCTTTCAAAATGCCGACACGCATTAGGCCTCAGCCCTTCATGGACTTTGAATATAAAATTTAAGCGTAGCAATCTCAGGTGATCTTTAAAAATTACCAACATTAAAAATATGCGAATCCCATCTAGAAATACTATGATGCCTTGGGACCCTGGCTAATTATACACGTGGGATCAACAAAAAAAATGGCCTCCGAAAAACCAAGACGCCCAATTGATTTGCGATATTATGTCCCTTAACGAGAAAAGGGTGGGCTTGAAATATATTCCAAATGTATTTAGTCCCTATATTTATTTTATATTAGTTGTATATTTCGGCCGCATTTAGCATGCATCTCAGTCTTATACACGTTACTAAAAAAAAGTAATCGATTACAATTACAATTACTCTTGGCTGAGAAGTGTTCGATAAGATTACTTGATTACTCGACAGCAAAATTAATTGGACATTACTTTAAGAAGTAACCGTTACTTTTCCGATTACTTTATTGTGTGGACTTACATCTTTAGCGTTCATAACAATGAACCACTTCCAACCTATATTTCACATTTTCACAAGTATTGAAGAAGAAAAAACGGGTTCCCTCTTCGTGGTCGTTGCACCTCCTTGGAACATCTGGTTTCAAATAAAAGGTTTATTTTTTTTCCTGCTTCCTATATTTTTTTGTACTGGCAACCAAGAGGCCTTTACTCTCTTTCACACACGTGCGCGCTTCTTGAAATATTATTCAAATGTGGATACACTCGCATGTTATACAAAAGAGTAGCAGCTCCAGGATTTGTAACGGATCATGCGTAGTATCTATTAGCGAAAGAGATCGCCCCGATCACTTCTCAACTCGAAACCTTGCTTGTCACAAAGACCACGTAAGGAAAATACGGGATCTTGACGTGTATTTGAACTGACTTTGTTATATTTTGCATCCGCTTTAGATATTCTTGGGTTCTAGTTCTCCTACGAGCTGCGAGTAGGATTTGTTTTTATTTCGGTGTGTGTGTGTGTGCGTGAGGGGGCTAGTTTAAACGAAGGACCTACAAAGCTACGTTCTGCTCCCTCAAACTTCGACCTAAATGGCCTTTGTCACGCATTGGGGCTTCCCTGGGGCTTCCCACTCCCAGTCCCAGCTCGAAAAAAAAAACAAAAAAAACGGACATTCCACAGTAACTGTACTGACAAAGGGGTTGACCTCGTTTCCTACAGCTCCGCAAAAGTCTTTATTTTTTCCGTTCGAAAGAGATGCAAATTTTATTTTCGTCATATAAAAAAAAAGGTGTGTGCGGGGGGAGGGTCCCGTGGAAAATTAGTAACGGTTAGAAGTAATTTTTATTACTTCAAAAAGTAGTCAGATTACTCTTGTGATTACTGCCTAACAAAAGTAATCAACTGATTATAAAATTACTACAAAACCTAATCGATTACAAGTAATTTGATTACTTGTAATGCGTACGGTACAAGTCTGATGCACCCCAAGTGCATATTAAGAACGACAAATATAAAGATTTTAATACATGGCAAATACATTACAAGCAAGTCATAAATATATTATTTAGGTATTTTCTTGCCGATTTTGGCATGCGGTTGGAATGCACTTAAAGCCCATCAAAAATGCAACTATAAACAAAATGCAAATATGAAACGAGAAAGTTATAAATATATGAAAATTGCATTCCATGTGTAATACAAGTGTATTGCAAATACAATTTTTTTTAATTTTATTATATTATACACGATGCATATGCACGATGCGTTGATCCGTATAGCATCACTATTATAGATTTGTAATGAGCCGCCACAGACGGTTGGCCGGGTAGTGTCCATGAAACGTGAATCCACGAAAGCTTTCTATGAAACGTGTTTTTACGAAATGCAGGGAGAATAAAATGGTAAGTATTCTACCGGCAGTTGTCACATGATTTAAAAAAAAAAAAACTAATTTTAGGCGACTGCCGACACAATTTGGTAGAAAACGTTTCTCCCTGCTGCCGGCAGAATAGGCATTGCCTAATTATAGAGGTATAATAAGAAAGAATATACGCCTAGGAGAACTGTCAAGTTTGGCCAAGAAGTAGGTTGTAGTGCACTTACAATAAAAATAGCGGGCTTGAAAGATGGAATACGATTACCCCAGACATATCTGGACGCGGGCACTGCAGAAGAATCACACAAACACAGAGACGAGAAAGTAGGGGCTGCGTGAAGATTCAACATGATAGGGAACGAGCTGTCATTTGCCGTAACGAACACCAAACGCATCACAAGAATTGTTCTGGCTTCTTTCAAGAAATGGCTTGTTCCCGATATACGCGTATACGACTTTCTGAACACTAATAGCATTGGTACGCTTCGAATACGTTGTTGCGGACGATTTACAATTTACCACCGAAATCCACGGCAGCCCCGGAGGCCGCAGCACATACGAAACTAGATATCGTGGGACCGGGAACCGCTAATACACCACCCGTCAATCTTTTACCACGTGATCACGCTCCTGCCGTTACCCCTGCACAGATAGCGGAGCTAAGGCTCGCTCACACACTTGCGTTCGGACGACCACTACGCTTACAAACAAATGCAACGGGTTGGAACGACGAGTGTCCATAGCAACGAAGCGCCAAACGGCCGTTTCGTTCGTGTTCCTTCACAACGCAAGGAATTGAGCCTGGCTGAACTTTTTTCGCTACGTTCGGGAACGACGGGAGCGACCGCACCTACAAACCAATCACAGGTCGAGGACAGCTCGGCCGCGCGCGTTGCATGCCGGTCGCGGTTCCTGCTAGCATGGCGTCGGTGGTGATCATCGGCGTGGTGGAAGCTCGGCGTTCCGCGTGGAGCGCTTCGCTTGACTGTGAATTCTCGTCGTGTGTCGCGATAATAACCCAGTACATCCTAGAAGGAAAAATTCATCGACTCGTGCGGCGATGTTGTGGCGGCACCCTGAAGACAGCAGAAACGCTCCTGTCGTCGTGATTGTTTGCTTCGACTACTGTGGTGCTTTCTTAGCATATGTGTCCTCGAACATTGTCCGGATTTCTTATTTCGCGCATTCCATGTGTGCGCTCAAATTCAAGGTATTACTGGAGCGTGCTGTATTTAAAGCAGCGTATGAAGGATGCGAATTTCGAAGCGGTTTCATCACCCGAGAAAAGTGATTAGTGTTAGCAATCCTGAGCGCTCGCAACGTCTATGTGCTCACAAAATCATATTTCTACGTTGCTATATCCCTGCTAAGATTACATCGTCTATTGTAATCGTAGAAAAAACTTGTGGCGAGATTTGTACTATCCCCAAAAGTTGAGTACGTGTTAACGTCGTGATGGTCCAAAACGGCGTACTGCATCTTTTTTTTTTTTTTCATCCACTCTATCCTAAAAGCTTATCCCGAAAAAAACGAAAAAGAAGCTTGAGGCTATTGAAAAGCGTCTGTCTATTTTTTTTTACGCCAGTGAGTGGCAGCGTGTCCCCTTCATTTTAGAGGCACCGCTGAAACAGCTGACGACGGTGGAGAAGCGGTCGCCGTGTTGCAGACCCGTCCCAGGCAGCACATAAACGTGAAGAAAACGTCGAAAGAACGTCGAAGACGTCTGTAACGTGACGTCGTACAACGTCGAAGGTCCGGAGGTTACCTTCCTTCGACGTCAATAAAACCTTTAAATGTCCGCGAGAAAAGGTGTACAGAAGGTTGAGGGAACGTTCCAAATGACGTTTGCCGCACGTCAGATGCACGGCCCAGTGGGCCGTTGCGTCCTCCCTCGACGTTTCTGATACGTGTGTTTACGACATCCGGACTTCCAACGACGTTCCCCGCCGAGACACCATACCAAATCACGTTGCGTCTAACCCCCTCCCCCCCCCCACCCCCCACCCCCCCCCTCCCCCCCCCCCCCCCCAAAAAAAAAAAAAGTCTTATTGCGATGGCAAGTTGCTCTCATGCAAGCACGAAGGAAGTAACTAAAACACATATTTGGTGCGAACTGTTTATTTGGGCTATTTTCAGACACGAGATGCACTATGGAGCGCCACCAAAGACATCGCTGGATGTGCCAGCTTGAAAAATATAAAATAAGAAACAAATTCACGTAAATAAATGAACAAGAGACGATGTCACGTTGCGCGAAATGTTCCATCGCTTACCTTGTTCTGCTTCTGATTAATGCGCTGACGGGGGTGCTTTAGCCACCCCATCGCACATAGCTGGTACGCTCGCTGCGTGCACGGGAATTCTTTCAGAAGTGTGATCCCGTCCGCTGAGCGTTTTTGACTGGGATCGTCGGAAGCGTCAGATACTGGAATTGACGCACCATCATCTGCGCTGCCACTTCCTTTCTGGGGGGCGTCATTCATTTCCTCACAAGCACCTTTATCCGAGCAATAATACGATTCACCGTGTAAAGCGTTATGGCTTTCAAAAAAAAAAAAAAAATCCACGAGCCGTGACTGAAGACGGAGGCGTTTTTGGCAACCACCGACTTCTTCATAGGGGCGACGTGAACGACTCAGTCTGTACAGCATTATAGAGAAATCGAATCGCAGCACTTACACTGTATGCAGACTCGAAAAAATCACGGCGACAGAGCAGCCTGCCTCGTAGACCCCGTAGACGTGATGGCCGGTGCTATAGTGACTGACTTTCGGAAAAAGCTGGACCGGGTTATACCCAGAGCTGTTCTCTCTGGGCCAATTCACAGAACAGAAAATTCAGTGAAATATTTTGGGAACGAAGGGAGAAAATATATGCACCCGGATTTTACGCTTGTCGATTGTTCCTCGCCACTATCTTCCCCCACTTTTCTCTCTCGCCCTCTTCTTGCCGAGTTGCCCGTCGCATCGCATGGCGCGCTTGCCTTTCCCCCTCTCTTCGCGTCGCGCCGGTGCCGGCTCTGTTTTTTTTTTTTGTTTTTTTTTTGCCGGCACTTAAGCGCGCGTTGGACTTCAAAGCTCTTTGGACCGTCATCTGGGCCATTCAGCCGCTGGCATTATGAGTGGCAATTTGCACAAATCGTTGACTGTTTCTACTGGATTTCGGCATTGCCGGGTATTTTCTTTTTTGGAATCAAGTTCAAAAATACGCAAGTGTCCAGTGAAATTGTGCTCCGATATAGTGTGTGCAGGAATGCGATTTTTTGTTTGGATACGCCACCATTAGCAACGAAAGCCAGATCTGTACTAACAGTCACATGACAAGACTCTGCGCACCGATCTACCGAAAGCGCTAAGGCGCTGAAAGTTTGTGTTGTGGATGAACTGCGATGTTGATGCGAATTGAGTAACAAAACACAGAAAGAAGTTGACGAACCTTAAAACAATGTCGGGAGATCGCGGAGCAGTATGGACGCTCCTAGAAAATGATGTATGCCTGAAATCACCTGGAGATGGGATAGGAGATGCAAAAAGCAAGAATGGCGCAGTTCGATCCGTTCTAGACGCCATGGGCGTCACTTGCAAATTAAAACCGTAACAATATTTTAAACAAAATAAAAGTATAACAAGCGCATGTAAAAGGAAATATATTTCCAACATACCTTGATATTATTTTTTCCTTGGATGTACATTGAGCTTTGTATATGCCCTCCCTAGCGTAATCGCGTGTGCAATTAATAGTATCTTGAAATAAATAAATATATGTATAAATAAATACATTTCTCAAGCTCACAAAAATTAAGCCTTGCTTGCAGCTCTTGAGCAGTGTCACTTTGGCCACAGCTGTAATTAAGCTTTTAACAGTGAACGCGTATTATACGTGATACTGCTGCCGGAGATGGAGCTGGAAAAAGCTAAAAAAACACAAAGCAAAGGTCGTGGTATGATATCGCCAGGGCGTCAATGACAGGACAAAAATTGAACGTAATTTAATTATGGCCTCAATGTCGAACAAAACAAAAGTGGTCTACGCTGCCAGTACGTCCTGTATGACGTTTATGACATTTAGGTGTGAACGCGACGTCGCAATTTTACTTCAAGTGTACACCATTTTTACTGTATTTTTGAAAATGTACTTTTTATGGGAACCAAGATATTTATTATTATACTCTTTATACCTTTAACGCATCTCAAGGTACACAGTGCACATGAAGTACATTCTAAATGCATTTGGACACATTTAAAGGGGCACTCAAGTGGTTTTTGAGTTCGTGTTTTGATGATGACAGCTGAATTTAGACCCCCTAAGTATCCCTAAAAACCAAAAAATATAGTCATACGGTTATTATTTCTTTAAAAAAAATGTAATTGAAGGCCGCCAAACCTCGGATCCACCCGAAAACGAAACCACTCTCATTGGTCCTCGCACGCTTATCAAAAGGATCTCGGGCCAATGGCGTTGGACGATGTTCCGTCGCGCAGTGATCCCGAGGTAGCCGCGGTAGCCGCATCGGCCGAACCTCTTTGTCATTCGAGCTTCGATCATGGCGGAGTTTTCTACGCTCGAGGACCTGACGCCGTTAGAGGTTGAAATTCTTCGGCGGACAGCCAACCTGGGGATGATTTCCTATGACGCCACTTCGACGTGCGATGTGGACGATAGCAGCGCTTCGGAGTCATGTTCGGGTTCCGAGGACGGCGAAACGCAGACCTTTTCGGGCATTCTTCGATTTGCGGTTGGGGCAAGTCGTAACCGAACCAACGTTTGACATCGCAGCGTTACCTCTGGTACGTGATGTCAAACGATGTCGCCACGTTGCCTTTCGCCTCGGGAAGACGGGGGAAAGGCTGGTTCAGACATGTGCAACGAGCGCGTACCTACGACTGCGTTTGTTGCGACCGGAACGACCGCTCTGCGCCGCGCGTACACACACCTGCAACCACTACAACAAGCGCAGCGGGTCGTCAGCACGGCGACCGCTTCTATACGCGGCCGTCAGCTGTTTCAGCGGCCCCTCTAAAAAGGGGACGCACTGCTACTCAATGCCGTAACCGAATATAGACAGACAGTTGTCTATAGCCTAAAGCTTTATTATTTTTTTTCTTGATAGGCTTGCAGGGTACAGTGGATGAAAAAAAGATGCAGTACGCCGTCTTGGACGATCACGACTCTAATACACGACATTGCAATAGTACAAATATCGCCACACGCCTTTTCTACGATTATAAAAGACAATGTAATCTTAGCAGCGATATAGCAACGTAGAAATATGATTTCGTGATCAGATAGACGTTGCGAGCGTTCAGGATTGCTAACACTAATCACTTCTCTCCGGTGATGAAAACGCGTGAAAATTCGCATCCTTTATACGGTACGCGCCAGTAATACCTTGAACTTGAGCACACGCATGAAATGCGCCAAATAAAAAATCCGGGCGATGTTCGAGGACACAAATGCTTAGAAAGCACCACTGTAGTCGAAGTAAACAAACACGACGGCACGGGCGTTTCTGCTGTCCTGAGAGTGCCGCCACGACATCGCCGCACGAGTAGGTGGATCTTCCCTTTTAGTACGTGCTGGGTTATCACAGCGACACACGACGAAAATTCACAGTCAAGGATAGCGCTTTTACGCGAAACGATGAGCTTTCACCACGCCGTCCACGTCGACGACCACCACCGAGGCCTGGCCGCCCCGCTACCGACAGATACGTGCGCTTCCGCGCATCCCAGGGGAGCGAGAAATTCACCCCCCGCGGAGGAAGGCAAGTAGAAAACGTAGTCCCTTGTTTGTGAAACGATAATTGCAGTATCGCGTATTCTAAACTAGAAATATTTTACGTCTTTTGAAATTATCATGCACGACATATTTAAATGAACTGAAAATTGTTTCTTTAGCGAAACTTTACAAAGGCCGCCAAAATTTTCAAACATACAATAATTTCATTGGTCCTCGCAAGTACAGAAAAGAGTCCGCACGTATTTTATTCCTGCGTGATTAATAGACGGTTCTGACTTCTAAAACTGAAGATACTCATTCACTGACACTTCCTTAACGCTATCGCACCAAAACGTAGCTTCTCCAAAAACTGCTTGAGTGCCCCTTTAAAACGTATCAGTATTTGCTAAGGGGTAGACGCAGTATTTTTTGCATTCACGAAACTGAGCTGATGGTTAAGTTCACGATATAATATGAAAGACTGACATCTCTGATATTCTCAGATATATATAACTCAATTAATACAACAACAGGCATATACACCCTATACGATTTTGGAGACACAGCACAGCCATACCATATACTACATCTATGATCAATCGGAACAAACGCATCCTTCAAAATGTGATATTTAATCAATAAGAATTGGGCTACGTCATTGATGGCATATTTTTTTACTACATCTTTAGGTGAAGTTATAGAAAGCTTTGAAAGAACACTTCTTTTGGCTGCCAATAGATTGCTACGGTGTGTCAAATAAAGACTTCAAACATGCCCACAAAGTGCCGAAGAGACTTTTATTTCTCAGCTTAAATGTTTCAAATGTTTTTTTTTTTAAGTGATCATTTACGTTTTACCTAAATGTGGATAAATAAAGGTTTGTACTCTCTATCATTAGTCTAGAATGGTAGTGGCAGCTTATTAGATTTTTTATTTATTTTGCTATGAAAATAAGTAGACATTTTATTATCCTTATTGGCTTCGGGTTTTAGTTTAGTTTTGGGCTTGACATTTTAAGTACACCCGTCGAACTTACAAAACGACGGATAATTTCGAGATAAGCGTAACTATGGGCATTTCTAAAGCTTCTTATTTAGTCAAAACAATTTGTTTAAAACAAATTCTTGGTTTGAGCTCTTGAGTGCTCAGATTCTACGTATTGCTACGGTACAGCTGGTTCTTAATTAATATGTTAATATTTCGAGAAGTTTTTTTCGTTTTTGTTTATGCAGTATGAAGGTATCCGTAGCGTTACGCAGAGCCTTTCAAAGTGAATCGAGTTTTTTTATAGTTATGGATTTTTAAATATATTTGTATTTTATGGGTAAGACGGTTACGCAAAATGGTTCATAAAACCATCTAGTGGACGTTGCATAAGAACGCTCAGTGACAGTCTGAAGTTTACAGGTTTTACATGCAGGGTATATGGAGACGCCACAGATGAATCTTCAGTGAACAAGTCATGTGGACGGCGCCATTTCAGTAATACTGTTTCAGCAAGAATAATTAATGGTACCGATGCAGAACCGGGCAACTGGCCGTGGATGGTGGGGCTGTATACTCCGGAGGACAACTTTCACTGTGGTGGCGTTTTAATTCACACACAATATGTCTTGACAGCTGCTCATTGTTTTCGGTATGTACAGAATCCATTCGTTTCTTTATGTTGAGCTATGCTTTTTAGATGGTCTCAGTCTTATCTAACACATCGCAGAAGCAATGCGCGAATTTCAAACAGCTTTCCAGAACCCTTTGTTCCCTCGTTTGGTGTCCCCGAGAGATCTAATTTGGGACCACTATTGTTATTCATATTTAGAATTAATATTGAAATACGCATAAACAATTCTAAGTTTTGAAGCTGCTTTTACACGTGGGTCAGTCGATTACTGTGCATGTTGACAAGACGATGTGTTAAGTGGGTATGAGTGGTGTTTATGCAATCATTTAACAATAAATCCTAATAAAACCAAGGCGTTATCAATGTATTGAATACGTCAACCGATTTCTAACGACTACGTTCCCGGTACCGCTCGTTTTACGCGTCACCACAGTTCGTGACCTTAATGTTTTTTGGTTAGCCATATTTAGTTTTATTTTTATGTATCCCAGATTGCTAGCTCGACTTTTAAATTTTTGGGCATGATTTATCGTTTTACGAAGAAGTTTACAAATGTCTTGTGAAGTATTCGTTTTTTTTTTGTGGCATCATTCGTTCCAGGATTGAGTTTGCCAGTGTTTTTTGGAACTATCTTACATTATGTAAATCAGAAATTGAACATTTTCACAAGAGGCTCATTCTCATGATTTATAATCGGTACTTCTATAGAAAGCGGTTTTATGATTATGCCTACATTCTTAGAAATCTCAACTTACATACTTTCTCAAGTAGAACCGTCGTGCGAGATGTATAACATTTTGATAGAGTGATTCATGGTCAACTTGATTGTGCCATGTTATGTTTCTTGAATTTTCACGCACCTGTCCCTGTTAGTAGACATGCCTGTTCATTTTATCTCTGTCAACAGGAGAAGCAATTTCCTATTACCCGCATGCAACTTACCTCTAATGACATGTCCACCAATTCTGGATATTTTTGTCAATTATGAACATTTTAAGCGTGAAATCGCGTTACTCTTTTACACATATGTACCATAAGCTTTTCTATGAGATTGTATCTGTGGATATATGCATGTTGTTACAAAGCTATAACTGTTTGTGAGGATGCTATTATGTGTACTTAAGTGTCTCACACAAATGTCGAGTAATTTAACAAGTGATTCACAGATTCCTTATGAACGAATGTTTTGAGATTAAAACGTCTACGCAATTTGCTAGAAATACGCAGGAGGAAGACGTACAAAACTTTTGGATTTTATGTTTGTTGTAATATCATGTTACAAAATACCCCCCCCCCCCCCCAAAAAAAAAAAATCGTTGTTTAGAACTGTTGAGTAATTTAACGAATTATTCACATATTCTTCGTGGACTAATTTTTTAAATTATAAACATATACGCAGATGTGCTAAAGATATACCGGGGGAAAAGATAATACAGTTTTGTGCTTGAAGTTTTACCATTATAATATGAAATACGACACACGACCTAAAACACGCGCAAAGATTGTAAATAATGCACCTGTTAACCGTCATTGGATTTGAGGTTGATCATCGGGTTCCAGTATCTCGAGAATACGCCAGAGACAGGGGAGTGCAATTATAGTGGTGATCACCTGAACCTAAAGATGACTATGAGAGGCACCCATGTGCCAGACTGAAGTAGACAATAAAGCGTCCACAGCGTCACAGAATTTCTAAACCTTAGTTTTCTGTGACCTTATCCCGAGATTTTTGTGCCCAGCAGTCGTAGCGAAATTCCCTAAGAAGGCGATAATAGATAACTTGCGGCAACTTCGAGTTTTATTTGTTGCGCTCTATAATTGGCAATACCACATGCCTTGCCTTGAATAAAGATAGAAAACGTAGCTTGTAATTGTGAAGCTTGTACTCTTTAAAAACAACTATTTAAGAGAGGAAATCTTGGAGAAACCTAAAGGGTGTACGCCTCCTCTGGCCAGAGAGGTTGTGCAGTTAAAGGTTAATAAAGTAGTACGTTTGGAGACATAATATATTTGTTTTCTAATTATGTTTGAAGGCCATAATGTTCAATCCAAAATGGAATTTTAGGAGGAAATACCGAAAGAAAGTCCCGAGATATGTATATCGTTAGATGGTGCACAGTACGTGTCTCTACTGTCCTGTTTACAATGAAATGCAAACGCCCAGGATTAACTTGCTTTCACCACCCACTAGAGCAGCTTTTTATTATGATAGCGGCTCCGGCGTTGTTGATAGTATCCAGAATGATTAAAAACCTTTCGCTTGTAATTTGGCTTGAATCTTACAAGTGAATCTTACCAGTTTTAAAGCAAAGTACTTGGTGTCACTGGCTCTATATCACCCTGGCCTTTAGAAAATAGTTGGAAATGATTCCCCGATTCACTAAGAAGTGGCAAATAGGGGCAAGTCACGTGATACATATGGGCCACTTTTCTGCGGCGCCCATGGGCGCCAACTACAAATTCGTATAGCCCCGTAAATATAGCTCTAAAAATTTTTATTTTTCGTAGCAAATTCGTTTTATGACTCCCTTATCCCAACCCGGCTGCATAAAAAAAAAAAAAAGTTTTTTTTTTTTTTGTATGTGTTTTTTAACTACGTCTGCTTCGTGTTCCGCCGCGTTACTCCGAGGTGAATTTCGTCGAGGTGCCCGCGTCGGCTAGCGGTCGTAGGGGACATTTTGGCGTCCGCTTTAGCGTTTTCGGCTTGTCGGCGCTGTTTCTTGACGTCGCGTCTCTCCGAAGGGAATATCGTTGAATTGCTCGCGTCGGCTAGCGGTCGTAGGGGACATTTTAGCGTCCGCTTCGGCGTTTTCGGCTTGTTGGCGCTGTTTCTTGACGTCGCGTCTCTCTGAGGGGAATGCCGTCGAAGTGCCGCGTCGGCTAGCGGTCGCAGCGGCCCTTTGGCGTCCGCTTCGGCGTTTTCGGCATGGAGGCGCTGTTTCTGGACGTCGCGTCTCTCGGACGGAAATGTCATCGAAATAATCGCGTCGGCTAGCGGTCGCACCCGATTTGTTTGCTGTCCGCTTCGGCGTCTTCAGCTAATCGGTGCTGTTTCTTGACGTCGCGTCTCTCCTAGGTGAATGTCATCAGTGCTCGCGTCGGCTAGTGGTCGTAGGGGACTTTTTGGCGTCCACTTCGGCGTTTTCGGCTCGTCGGTGCTATGTTTGTTTACGTCATGTCTCTCCAACTGAATGCCGTTGAAGTGCTCGCGACGGCTAAAGGTCATAGCGGTCTCCGTCACCTCTGCTTAGGCGTTTTCGGCTCGTCGGTGTATTTCTGGCGTCGCTTCCCTCCGAGGGGAATGTCGTCGAAGTGCTCGCATCGTCTAGCGGTCAAAGTGGTCTTCGTGAAGTCCGCTTTGGCGTTTTCGGGTTGCTGGCACTGTATATCTTGACGTCTGTTCCCTCCGAGGCGAATGTCATCAACGTGCTCGTGCTGTCTTTGTTCCCCGCCATTGTATTTGCGTTCGGCTGGCAGCCTTGTCCCTCCACGCAGAACTTGTGAAATGTAAGAACTCAAAGAAATTGTGAGACAGGTTTAGAACCGCTCGTAAAATTTATTCAATTAACGTGAAAACGAAAATGCACGGGGAGATCGTCACCTGGTTCCTTTATATAATAAACACACACGTGAAACTGCATGTTTCACTCACGCAGTAGTTAGCAGCGTCATTAAATACACTAGATACAAAGCTGATCCCGTATTAGCGTATAGTGCGTGACTAAATACAAAACATAACTATTTCAACTCCCGTGTTCTATATTTTGATCCATCTCAGAAGTTGCGTGCACCGTCGTGGAAGCTACAAATGTCCTAAACAAGGAAAGCGTCCTTTATATTAAAAAAAAAATTAAAAACAGCGCACAGACACTTTTTGCGCTATTTTTCGTGTTGACGTTGCATTATTTACACTCCATGATTACACAAATAAACCTTAGTTGTATGTCAGCGCTGTTGTTCGTCTACCTCCTCGTTATTGTCCGTGTCTTTGAGCAGTTTTTTTTTTTTAATTTTTTAACCATGAAATACCAATTTTCTCAGACGTCAAGGCTAGTCAACTTCAGTCCCCGAAATTGTTTTCCTCCGCGCGTTGTCGTCTGCTTGCGCAACCCGCACACACAGCCCAGGATTTAAAGCGCTAAAAAACAAGGACCAGTAAAAGAAGACATACACACAGTACACAGTACTGTGTGTGTGTCTTCTCTTACTGGTCCTCGTGTTTTAGCGCTTTTAATCCTGAAATGTACCACCAACTAGCCCAAGTGAATACCCTTTTAACGCACACACAGTCTTGGAATTGCAGCGTCTACGCCAGGGGCGGATCCAGAACTCCGTTATTTTTTTTTCTTTGGGGGGGCGGGGGGGTGCGGACAATTTGTAAGGATACTATTCTCCCATTCTTTCTTATGGACCGGGGGGGTCCACCCATGTCAAATTGCCCTCCGAGAAGGGGGAAGGGGGGAGGGGGGGGGGCGGTGACCGCCCCCGTCGCCCTCCTTCCCTTGGACCCGCCCATGGTCTACGCAAACCTGTTAGCTCTACCGTATTTTGAATGACGCTCCTCGTGCCCCAGATTTTTCCGACTCCTTCATCAAAGCTCCTAACACATGCGTAGCAATTTGCTTGGCCTGTTGAGGATAATACGAGGGTTTGGAGGTGCACGGCACAGGTGACGCGGCGGTAGCCATCGGCGGATTGTGAGTCGGTGGTAAGTCCAAGGAAGAAGGACAAGTGAGGAGGATAAAACTTTATTTACAGAAAAGAAGAAAAAAATATTTGAAGAGGGGAGGAGAAAATAACTAAAAATGATGAGGTTAGGAAAAAAAAAGGCAAGTCTTAGAATAGCGTCTTTCCGCCGCAACCCAAAAGGCAAACGTAGCACCACAAAAATGTAGTCGCAGCGTTTATTGTATATGCGAAGTGTCTTGACCCAAGAAAAAAAAAAAAGGTTTTGTCGAAAATAACATCTATCAATAACATCACTCTTGATGTTATTAAAAAAATAACAATCAGGCAAAACGCCGAAGTGGACGCCAAAAAGTCCCCTACGACCACTAGCCGACGCGAGCACTGATGACATTCCCCTCCGAGAGACGCGACATCAGGAAACAGCGCCGATTAGCTGAAAACGCCGAAGCGGACAGCAAAAAGTCCGGTGCGACCGCTAGCCGACGCGATTACTTCGATGACAATTCCGTCCGAGAGGAGTGACGTAAAGAAACAGCGCCGACAAGTCGAAAACGCCGAAGCGGACGCCGAAATGTCCCCTACGACCGCTAGCCGACGGGAGCAATTCAACGATATTCCCTTCGGAGGGACGCGACGTCAGGAAAGAGCGCCGACAAGCCGAAAACGCTGAAGCGGACGCCAAAGAGTCCCTTACGACCGCTAGCCGACGCGAGCACTTCAACGACATTCCCCTCAGTGAGACGCGACGTCTAGAAACAGCGCCGTCAACCTGAAAACGCCAAAGCGGACGCCAAAATGTCCCCTACGACCGCTAGCCGACGCGGGGACCTCGACGAAATTCACCTCAGAGTAACGCCGCGGAACCCGAAGCAGACGTTGGTAAGGACGCACAGAACGGAAACACCAACCACGCAGACGTGGTGGGCGCGCGGACGGAGAACGTCAAAGCAGACGAGACAGTCTATTAGAATGCAGACGGCACGCCGCTATAAAAATACAAAATCGCGAGAAAAACAAACCCGAGCTCCTCCAATTAGCCGGTCTGAACATTGTTTTCGAGCAGGTCGTTGTACTCTCGAACCCTATGACGTTTCTGCGCATGCGCGAGGTTCGCCATCAGAAGCCGCTAGGTGGCGCCACCGGCACGAATGTTACGCCTGTCGACTGTTCGCGCTAACAGTGTCGCGATGTGTACGTATCATGATTTCCATAGAATCAAGTGCATAGCATACACAGTTACCAAAGCAGCCGTCCGGCGGCGCGTCGAGCGACGCCAGGCGAGTCGTGGTGAGTGAGTGGGGGTACTGTTCGTGCATGCAGCGCCTATGAGCAGTTCCGTAACTGAGCTAAACTAATAACGTTGACACGAACCAAGGCATGCATCTTCATCATCCATCCAGCATTACTTGAAACGGTTGAAACGGTGTTTGTCCCCTTGTCCGTTTGTCTCCGGTTTAGAATAATGTGTAACGTAAACCAGCCCGCTTGTTTTCTATCACTCCCGATGCAGGCCTTAACTCGTATTCGTCAGTTCCTTTGTCAACTCTCCCGCTGAAGCGGTTGAGACGTGTATATTTATCCCCTTGTCGTTCGTTCGCCTCCGCTTTAGAATCAGTGTAACACAAATAGGCTGGCCTCTTTATTAACGTTGTCTGCTTTCTTGGACCTAATATAAAAATAAGTGCCAACGTTTTATTTTATTGCTTGTAGTCCAGCTGTCATAGGGCATCTTTGAGCATACATCTCCGAGCATGTGCCATAATTCAGTTTCACTGCTGGTACTTCGGTCTGGAACCTATGTGCCGAGCCAGAGAAAACCCCTAAAAAAGCACAAGAAAAGTATTCTGACTTTAATAAACGTCTTGCAGCTAAACCGTATTAGGCCTAAGTTCGGCCCCTAAGGTTGCCAAGCTTGTGCCGCGCTAGGCATTTCCCTAGTGAGCTCCCTTGTCTGCCACATTGAAGTAAAAAAACACGGCGCCGACATCAACAAACATGTTCAGCAGTCAGTTAAATTGTTGCTCTTTCACTTTGTTCCCCGCTAATCATATCACATTGCGAGACTCTTAGAGCAATATAAAGGACCTCGAGAATGTTGCATCTATGTGGCGAATTTCAGCGACTGAAGCAGCAGCAAATTGTGTCGAGTAATGCCTAATGAACCGTTCGGTCAATGACCACGAATAATTGGTGGTTTAAGCCTACTAACAGCTGGGTGATCTTGTTTTTAAATGTTCTACGCCGTCTGTAATATCATTTAGGAGTATAGTATTTCGTATACTGTTCGACTTTTCGAATAGGGTGTCAAACTATCTTAGTAAACCAATCGTGGTATTGCTTAGACAGTTATTGAAAGCAACACAATTTTGGGACATTTATACTAGAATGGCTATAATTAGCATAAGCAAGGCTACATTTCAGTCTTACAGATTGCTTGCTTGGACCACGTAATATAGTCAGCTTGAACATAACATCGACACATTTTATCAGTCTGATTAGACAGAGCACAGAGACCTCAACTTTTAGAACCCAAGGTGCTGTACCGCACTTCCACATTACGGGACATCCGCGTTTTTTAAGTGTGAGAACGTTTAACTTGTAAAAGTGAAGCAGTAAAAAGGGTGATGATTTGCTCGTGTTTACCTTGATTCGCTTAAAGGGAAGCTGAAACACTTCTTGAAAAAAACGAGTTAGAGGTGAATTCTGGCGTATTTTTATCCCGTGAATCTGAATATCACTTTCATTTTCCCCGAACATGTAACTAAGCGCGAGGAAACACGAAAAACCTCCGACCAGTCGTGACGTCATACTAGGATCTTTGGGCCGCCAAGCGCGTGCCGCACGTGTGGGCAGCGCGTGCAATTGCAAGCTTGACAGGTATATTTTTCCGCACTGACCCCAGCCGTGACGTCTCTTTCTGACCTATTTGAAAATAGCAAGAGTGCGCGTGCATAGCTTTGACAGGCGCTGAAGATGCGCGAGAGCAGAGATTCCGAAAGCTCCTAGTGTGACGTCACGCCCCAGATAGGAGGGGCTTTGGCGGTACTTTAAGAATTAATTTCTTTAGCCTCCGTGCACCGAGTTTAAAAATAATTTCGATATTCGCGATCCTGGAGGCCGAATGAAGGCGATTGAAGTGTTTTTTCTTAAATACAGAACCGCTTCAGTTTCCCTTTAAGAATGTTCCCAGTGTAATTTTGATAACGCAGCAAATTGTCCCCTTTGGCGTTCAAAAGCATTACTTTATTATATTACTAAAATAATGAATTAATGGCTTCCTTAAGCAATGTCCACTGCAACTTAATAAATCCCTCTCCTTTTTTTTCCTTTCTAACATTTCAAGAAACAAAAACGCCAGCTTTCTCACTGCTCGGTTGGGGAGTACGAATAAAACAAAGTTGGCGGATTGTCCAAAGGAAACAAATCAAGGTGACTTCGCAGAGCGGACTAACAATATCGAGAGCAAAGCGGTAGGGAGTGTCCAGGTTATTTGCGTTGAAATTGCGCATGTCTGCATCCCTCGCCAGCAAAACTGTAACTTTTTTATGGTATGTCCTCACTGTAATTCTCTACACTTTTTGTTGACTAGAACCTCGCAGCATTTAATATTCAACAAAGCAAATTGTGCTTGCAGGAAGACATCGCAATGTTGAGATTGAAAACACCTGTGACCTTGACGGACCATATTCAGCCAATCTGCCTTCCAGAAAACTGCGTCGAACCATCTTTAAATGTTACCACCTACATCGCAGGCTGGGGGCAAGTTGAAAGTAAATTGTTTCATTGCACCTCGTTGCTATAGCCAAAGAGCGAGACAAAATAAGCATGACCAACTGATGCCGGATACTTTTTTTAAATATTTTAAAGATATGCATCAAAACTATCGGAGAAGCGGAAATCTGCTACTTTAAAAAAAAAAAAAAAAAAAAAAAACTACGTAGCGAAATTCGGTGCTCGACATTTGACTAATCGTGCATCTTGCAAAAATATCTCCGATGTTTGCACGGGCAAATTGCCTCAAGCAGTATACCTATTATAATAAGCAAGTATAAAGGATTGTGTTGAGGACTCTGGTTACTGACAGAATCTGGAGGGTTGAAATTAGCGTAAAACACAGTGTTTGTATTCACCAAGAGTGACAATCATCCGTTCAGTCGCGGACTGCCTACATCATTGACTTAAATGAGCACTTTTCGGGTGTTAGCCGCTGTTAAGCAGGCACACAGTATCTATCCACTGGCTGTGTGTAGGACCCAGTTGCCCAGCGAAACTTAGAGTGCGACAAACAATGCTCGTCAAAGGGGTATGAATAGTTTACCGAGTGATCAGCGGGTAATTAGCCACACAGCTTTGTGGCCTCAGGGCACATAACAACAGGTGCCTCGGTCGACTAATAGTCAGAGCGTCTGATGACCAAAAGAGGCAATTTTGGGCAGGCGATGCCACTGAACACTTGAACACGAGTGCCATGTCAGAATTCAGCAGGGTACTTGGGCGTTCAAGCCCGAGAACGGGCTCAATGTTTGCAGTCGCGGGCTATCTCAGTGTTGCGAGAAATCCGCATTGGAGGGCGCTACCTGTCCAATTAAATTTTATGGCACGGCTGGTATAGCTGATATTCCGTAGCGCCCACTTCCAGGGTAGACGACAGACTCTTCTTTTTTAGAAAGGGATGGGCAGTATCGCGATAATAGCTTAGAGATCATTTCGAGTGTCTGTATCCCTGTATCAAGATACTTAAAAATGCGTTTGTATTTAGGTAGTGAAATACATCTGCAATGTCGCGCTTGTATTGCAATACTCTGCCCTGATTATTTATATCATTACATTTGTGGGCACAAATTTAATTCCGTATTTTATCATAACCTGAAAACCGCCTACCTGTTTGGTTCAGGGAACCTATAATTTGTCATATGAACCCCGCGCATGTCTCCTCCTACAAGGGGAGGCCTGGTTGCCTGGTATATCACAAACAACCGCGAGAATTAAAAATAAATACATAAAAGACAAAGGTGACTGGAATATCGGTCACTTGTAAAAGTAGCAGCATAAGCTCCTTCCACAAAGCTATTTTAGATTTCCACTTTCGCAGCGCGAACGCCGAGAAAAAGGAGAGTTGAGTGAAAAAAATATTCAGTTATGAAAAGTGAGAATTTTAGGATGGTTTTATCTTTCTGCACTAAACCTATTCAGGTACCGTGCAGAATAAGTCTGGATTCGTTGTCCAATCTCCCGGTCGTGAATAACTCAAACGCACTTAAACTAGAGTTTGAAACACACCCTCACTGCCAAATAGGATACGTTTTGTGCAGACGCCTTTTCTCGAGCAGTTTTTGGTCTCCAGTAATTCACTGTTAAAATATTTTTTTTAATGGAAATTCGGAATTGTACATATGAAATGTTGGAGAGTTTGGGCCAAAAAGAGAGGCGCATAAACGGTCCTTCCATATTCTAATAAAAATGGTTAAAAAGAAAAATGAGAGACGTTTACAATTCGCTGTAATGCCGAATTAGAGCGCAGTTCTTGAGGAGGTGGAGGGGAGGGTACGGAGAGCAGGGTATGCCCCTCCTCCATCTCCCTACCCTCTCCTCCCCCTCCTCCTCCCACTCCCTCTCCTCCTTCCCTCCCCCTTCTCCCCCTCCTCCTCCACTCTTCCTCGCTCTGCCTTCCTCCCTCCCTCTCCCTCCCTCCTACCTCGTGACGTCACTCGTGACCCTTGTGACGTCACTTGTGACGCTAGTGACCCTCGTGAGTCACTCGTGAAGCCCTCGTGATGGTCGTGACCTTTACGAGTGACCTTCATGACGTCACTCATGACGTGACTCGTGACCCTTGTAACGTCTCACGTGACGTCACGTGTGACATCATTATGGGAAACCTTCCAAAATGCCACGCGCGGTGACGCCGAAGGCGACGGCGACGCCACTCAAGCCGGAAACGGTCGCCTAACAGCTGCTCTCTAATATACCAACGGCGCGTTTTCCTTCCTTGCACTGACGCGCCCCCAAGCGGATCCGAGAAGCGTGGGAGGAGCAGGGCGAGGTCCTCCCTTTTCAGGATGATGGAAGGATGTATCCTCCTCGCGCATTTTTTTTTTCTTTTTTTGAGAGGGAGGCATTTACATGCGCAGTTTGACAAGCAGTATTTATGCGCCCAAGTATCCCAAAATTGTTAACGAATAACACCGCCGAGAGCGAACCCTATTAGTCAAACGAAGGCCTTCCATAATACTCTCCTCTTCCAAGTCTTTCGAGGATGACGAGCACTTCAGCTGCGTCGCTCATTTTGCCTGCTGCACCGTTTCTACCTTTAACTTGGGTAGATCAGTGACCGAGGACGCATCATATACAGCGGCCTTCCGAAATCGGGCTACGTACACTGGGCATGGCAGTGCCGGCGGTGTTGGGCCAGCTGGTTGGCGGCTTGTAGCATGCAAGCGATTCGGGCAATCATAGGCCCGATGATACGACTACATCCAATATTCGAGAGCTGCTGCCTGTCCGTGACAAATGACACAGCGAACTCCGAATAGCTGCGACTCTCGTGCCCATAATTTTTTGTTAGCCGAATGTAGTACGGTCTTGCCGAGCGCGTGAACCGATGATCGCCATGTTTTGGTATCTCCGCGCACAACCAACATCGCTCAGGCACTGCTGTCTGTTGTGAAAGTGGTTGTGAGCGGCTATGCGACCGGTCGTCGTTGTCTCTTTGTGTCAGAGTGCCAACCGACGATCATTTGATGATCATCTTGGTTCGTATCTTTCTGCATCACCAATATCGATAGAACAGCACTGTCTATCTCGGAACTTGTGAACGAAGACGCGACCGTTAGCTCAGGTCTCCCTGTGTTTCGCAGTAAGATGACATAAACTCCCTGGTTCCTACACTATTTCATTTTTCAATGTTTTATGGTAGCGTTCGTGCGACTACGGTACAAACGATCGACCCGCGGATAGGGCATGTTGTGACGCTGATCTAGACCATAACTCCGATGTTGCCATGGTCAATACCGCTGTCGTCTGTGTGCAGTGTCCCGCTAGCCGCTCTTCCGCCGCTTTCGGAAAGAAGGCTGAAGATCACTGAAATATTGCGGAAAGGAGACGTGTACTTGTCTTCAGACAGTGGCGTGTATTAGTGATCGGGGGTCGAGACTCCTAAGGCATGGTGCGCAGGCCTCGTCGGGGTTCTAAAGTCCGCGACAGGCTATCAACTGCGCGTCGATTTAACCAAGCTGAACCAGGTAGTCCTCCGAGAGCAGCATATAATGGCGACCGTCGACCTGTGTTCGGGCTGCTGGGAAGTGCTACCGTCTTCTCGAAACTAGGAGCATTGTCTGGGTTTCACCACGTACGCCTCTCCGAAAGCTGCCAGGAGTACATGACGTTCATTGCACCTTTTGGAGGATTCTATAATCGATGCCTGCCCTGCGGAGTTAGGTCGGCCCTAAAGGTGTCCCAGCTTCCAATGTCACTGATTTTAGAGTGAATTAAAGGATGCTTTAACATAGTAAACAACATCCTGGTGCTTGGCAGAGACCGGTATAAGCTCGACAGCAGACTCGAAGTTGCCCTCGAGAGACTGCAGCAAGCGGGCGTTACGCTGAATGCCTCCAAGTGCCGTCTCGGGAAGTCGAAAGTCAAGTTCCTCGGTGTGGTGTTGAGCACCAACGGCATAGCACCAGACTACGGTCTCCCGCCATCACGGATATGGTATTTCCGACAGATCTGCAAGATGTGCGGTGCGTCCTTGGAGTGCTGAATGACATCGGACATTTTTTGCTGAGCCTGTCCGCCGCCACTGCGTCAATTAGGCTCGTCCCGAACAAGGACACGGTGTGGACCTGGGGGACTGGTGAAGATTCCGTCTTCGACTCACTGACGAGGATGGTGACGTCCAGCTCTTGCGTGGCTCGATAGAACCAGGAGTTCCTTCCAACCGTTTCTGCTGGCACCAGATCGTGCGGCCTGGGCGCTGTCCTCCTGGAGGAGCAACATCTGGTGAGCGACGAGCGGTTGCCTTTGCGTCGCGGTCGCTGACCACTGCCAAAGAGTGGTACAGCCATATCGAGAAAGAAGTGCTGGGAGTCGTCCCGTGGGCCGTCCAGAGGTTCAAAAAGCTTCTGCGCGATCTGAGCCCCTCCTTATACAACTTGTTGTGGACTCCACGCTCTTTGTGTTGCATCCTCCATTCATGAAGCATCTTTCTTTCAGAAGCAGGAAGCAGTTTGTCGTCTTCTGCATCCCACAACGTGGTTACCATAATTGCGTATCGCCGTTTCATGTACGCCTCTATTTTTTAACCTAGTAAGCGCGCAACGAGCCCTGTTGTCGAGTGTGCGACCGCTAGATCCGTCTGATAACATTGAGATCACTTTGGCTCCACGCCGTTCGTGTGAATGCTGTAGTTGGGGAGGGAGTTCCTCTGGTTCCGCGAATCAGTGACGTCACGCACATCCCTCGCGGAAAAGCATACATTGTGTGAATACCCCTTAAGACTAGGCATCCTTTAATAGTTGAGAAAAAATAAAATTTTTCTCGACATGCTTCACAATTTATTTTATGGAATATTCGAACGGCTTTTAGCTTGTCATGCAATTAAAGCCCTGAAACAATTCCCTTACCTGCTCTATTGTGAGAGGCAGTTCAGAGTGCACGGCTTCATGATCATTTTTGAATAGTACCAAATTGGGTTGGACGTTCCGTATATTTGGTCAAGTTTGTTATGCTGTAGAAAATCGGTCGGTCGGTCGGTCGGCGGTACGGCGGTTGCTATATTATGGGTTCACATTTTCAATTAGAGCGTCCATGTGGGTGAGTGTATGAGTCGGAACGGAGCAGAGGATGCCGCGAGATTGGTAGAGGTGACACATGTTCACTCATTGGGTTTCGGCATGAATAATATAAAACGCTGTTTGACAGAGAAACCCGATTTAGCTGCTCTATAAGGAACTTCCGCTTAGCAGCAGGCGAGCGCTTTTTCGATACCGGTCATCCCTACCAAGCGCTAGGTGTTGGAGAGAAAGGAGAGAGACTCGAGAAGTACACGCTTCGCATCGACGTTCATTGAACACTTGCTTTGGTGGCTTGAACGCGCTCTCGCGCTTCTGCTCCCTCACTAGTCTTGTTTTACTTCTAAATTAAAAGAGTTCTTTATCTAAATTATGCACTCCCCCAACCTGGCTGTTTTTTTCTTCCAAAAGGCGAGTAAGCTCGGTAGTATGCCTTTCGAAGGAGGTGTATATGTTAATCAACTCGTTTTTTCAATTATCAAAAGATCGAATTGACAACAAATGTGATTCTTACATTTAAAGTTCTCACGCTGTCCAAGAAAAAAGAACACGCGCTGTAGTTTACTAGTATCGTCTGAAGCTGAATCCTTCAGACAAAATGCTAAAAAGGAAGAAAAAAAGTACAACCATATATATTGCTGCCAGTGGTCACAGTGTACAACCCTCAAATATCGGGGGTGAAATTGGGATTTGCAAAACGCGCATTTAAATGTTTTGAAATTTCATTGAACACTATAAAAACAAAACAATTAAAGGGATACTTTACATGCTGCTCTCGGGGTCTTTGTAACATATTTAAATGTATTTCACCGTTGTTTATTTGTACTAAATGAGAAAGACCGACAAGATGGTATACAATGACTACGAAGTAGTCATTTTATACCATCTTGTTGGTCTATTTTATACCATCTAGATAAAAAAAAAAATCCTCAAAAAGTTAAATCTCATACATTGCACTGTCGGTGTATTTTTTTGCTTTTCAGCAATCTTACCAAATACAATTATTCCCAGTTACATTCTTATGAACAGCCTTTTAAAATAAAATTAACAGAGATGTACGAGATACGCCGGAGCTCTCCTGTGGGAAGTAACAAAATTTTTTATAAATCTACCTAGTGATTGACATCATCGACTACTCCGGATATGATGACTACGAAGAGAATGAAGAGGGTGAAAAAGGAGAAGATAGAAGTTCACAAAATGAGGAAACAGGAGAACCGAATTCGGAAGTATGGATATCTGTGCAAACAGTGCCGACATGGACACTGAGGAAAAGAAAGATTACCTTGATTAACAGTACTACTTGCCAAAAGCAACTTAACAGAAGTATTCCACACCATACCATGTGCTCCACTGGAGGAACATGTGCCGTAAGTAGAAATCACTATTTTATGTGTTCGCCATAAAAAAAAAAATCTGTTAGTGAAAAAAGATGGTTAGGGTGCAGGCGAACTGGCGTATATTAAATATGATGGAAAACGCTGAGACTGGGGTGATGACGACATTGCGAGGAGGCAATATAAGACTTGGAAGTAATAAACCTGTAGTTGGGTTTGGAACATTGCCTGTTGATCTTCTTTTGTGTTTCTCCCAGTTTTTGTTTTATCCCACCCCTGTCACCCCATGCACGGGGTCTGCCACAATGTCCGACAAAGTTGTTAGTGTTCAATATGGAACCAAGTTAGTTCTAATGACAAGACCAATACTTTATATAAAAAATGTAATAAGGTTCCACTAGTGTTCACTACATTCAAAAATGTTAAACAACAAAGTAATATCCCTAGAGCCTTTCATTTACTCTCGCTTTAATTTAGTAGTTTAGTAATTGGTGGAGACGGCAAAAAAAAAAATAATTGCCTCAACATGGAAAAAGTCAAACAGAATACAGGGACGGCAAAACAAGGACATACACTGGAAACATGAACACCTTTCAATGGCATGGCAGGCGCCAGATGATGGTTCCGCCCGTATACAGAAAATGTCGCCATTAAAGATGGCGACAAGACATGGGAGAGTGGTCTAAGCGACACTTACGCTGGCTAACAACTGACTGGTTTTATTTTTAATTAACTAGCCAAAGCATATCTTTCGTGGTTCTAGAAAAAATAGGACCACTCACTTGTTAGTCAGCCTTCCTGTTCCCCAGCCTCTCTATTCGTCCCTGTCTAGTCGCGCTGTTTTCAAGATGTATATAGGCTTCGTGAAGCTGCCGAGGGTCAAGCTCGACAAAGTTGAAAGTTTTTTTTTTTTTTTTAATTATGCTAAAAGTTTGAGAATTGTGTGGGCAGGCGCGAAATAAAAAAAAAAGTAGGCTGGAGTGGGTTGTCGAAGGTTCCCATTTTATTGTGCCCTGTTAGCGGGCGTCCAGATGGCGTGTTTCTTAAAGGAATACTGAAATGAAAAATGAAATATACCTCTCCCGTTCAGATGTGAGTTACACTGTAGAATGAATTGTGCTAAAGACAATCGCACGTCCGTATTTGAAGGAATGGCAATATGTGTCGTTCCAAACAGCCGATTTCTGCGAGCACTCGTAGAGCAGCCATTGAAGAGAGCGATGCATCTCAGGAGATCCGGAGCCTCCAGCGCATTCGGGTCGTCATATTTACCTTCAAGGCCAAGGCTACAGGGAGGCTGAGTGGTTGTGAGCTTCGTTATGTGGTGGCGGCAACGCGTTACAGCCTGGCCTTTCGGGATGCCCGCTCCCCGCAAGAGTTGAATAGGCGCGGGAAAGAAGGGAAATCAGCTTCTGCCAAGTTCGATTGGGCTCGCGCGAACGCTGTTTGCCGACGTACTTCCGCGGAGCGGCTCTGCTTTTATAGGAAGGCTAACGTAAAGGCATTCGATTTATTCGCTAAAAATAATGTGTTGGTATATTTTTAATGAAACATTTGCCGTCTCTGTGCCATGTCCAGAACATGGTTGACATTTAGTCAGTAAAATAGGTCCTTCTGAAAAAACAAATTAGTAGTTTTATGCTGGATATATAGGCAAGAAATATAGGCGTATATCGGTCATGTTTCCCGCGCTTAAGCACAAGTCATTTAAAGAGTTCATGGAAATTGTGGCACTAAGCCAGAAGCGTGTCACTTGTAGTACGACAAAGACATCTCTAGGTTTGTCATATATTTTAGTTAAAAAAATAACAAAAAAACTAGAGTATATGTACTAAACACTCAGAGACATGACTGCACGAATGCACCAATTGAGTATAAATCTCTTTATCGTAAAAGTTTCAAGCAAATACAAAGAGCGGTTCTCATGTAGGAATTTTTCGAAAACGTCAAAAATCTACATGTATTCTCTATGGCGTTTGGAGGTACTATGCCCTCTTAACGGTATTTATGTATCTTTCTGGTGTCTGACCCTAGAAAAAAAAAAAAAAAAGCTACTCAAACTACTTTGAAGAAAAAATATTAAAAGTGTTCAATTTCTTTTGACAAATGGGTGATTGAAATTTCGAAAAGACAACTTATTTCAGATGCCTGGTTCCTTTGTAGTATTCGATATAAGGCTCTTAGTTGCAGAATAACATTTCGGACTACAACAATATTTAATAAAATATGAAAATTTCGAGATTCGAAAAATAATATACAGATAGTGTAAATAACTCGATATTTTATTCTAGCACAGACATTTATTTAAAAATTTTGCTTTTACTTTGTGTAGTTTCTCATTAAAAAAAAAAACAAGTATAACTTGAGTTTAAATCTGGTTGCAGAGACTGACAAATATTTTATTTAGTTGCGTTTTGCTCAATATGTAGAACGTGGTAATGCCACTTATTTACCCATGCTGACATCAGAATCTATAAGAAGACGTAATGTTTTTTTTTATTATTGATTTTTACCCGAAATGAAGCACAACTCGCACACTCTAGGCGATGGGTGACCGCTGATAAAATCGGCCCGGTCCGGGGTCCCTGACCAGGCCGATCTGTTTCACGGCCACTATAGTCGCAGGGCGCAAATAGCGCTCCTAATGTCAGTTTATTATTTCGTACACCTTCCCCACATTCGGAAGTTCCCCTAAATCACTTTATCTTTTTTTTTTTTTTTTAGGGAGACAGTGGAGGACCATTAATGTACGAAAATAATGGTACGTGGTTCCTCGTAGGTATTCATTCCGCAGGAAGTCCTGATTGCTACGAGCCCCAGATGCCAGGAAGACATATCAAAGTGTCATACTACGTTGAAAGATTGATTTCGGCTTTCATGAAGCGCAGTAATAACGCGCATTTGACAACAGATAATATATGCGCCACAGATGAGGCTCGTGTACTATGCGTAACAGAATTTTATGCATCTTACAACGTATCCATAGAATACAAGCAAAACATCGAATAAAAAATAAATATATATATATTTGTTGAAGCACTTATTTTACGCGCATATACTACACATTTGAGATTATTTTAGTAGTACATATAAAATGTTACTTGAGAATTTTGTGGGTGAAATTAATGGTGGCACAAAGCGGGCAACATAATAAATGGCAGAATGGTTGCGTACACAAGGTTTGTAATCCTGTTCTGCTTCCACATTCTATACGGAGCGCAAATTCGTCTGATTTTTGTGCAGGGGTCGTGGTGACGTCGGAACGCCGAGCTCTGATTGGCACCTGACTGAAGCATAGTGGGTAGATCTCGAGGCAGCTTGCTGTGAAGCCTACCCACTATCCTACAATCAGAGCCAATCCGAGCTCGTCGCTCTGATGTCACCACAAGCCCTGCAAAAAAAGGAGACGAACTTGCATTCCGCGTAGTCGCTGACAGTTAAAGATACGCAGAGCGTGGCGAGGCATCTTCCCTAATGAAAAAACCAGCAAGGCAATGAAGCTGGTCAATCTGGTTTAGCTGGTTTTTAAGCTAATTCGAGGTGGTTTGAGCTGGTCTAGACAGTAACCAAGCTGGTTCGAGCTAGTCAATCTGGTTCAAGCTGGTTCGAGCTGGCACTGCAGCTGGGCAAGCTGGTACTTGAGCTGGGTCAAGCTTGTCAAGCTGGTTCGAGCTGGTTCTGAATCTGGCCCAAGCTGTTTCGAGCTGATTAAGCTGGTCTTGCTGGGAGCACTCGCCAAGGCGGGCTGGAGCTTGTCGAACGGGCATTTGTCGAACGGGAGAAATAAGCAATCTAGTTTTAATAGCATTGTTTGTTTTGCACCGAGAACCACTCTCCGTGCGTCGGTTAGTACTGTGTCAGCGCAGTGGATGCGTAGCATCTGAGCTCATGTGAGCAGGCCGCGAATACGAAAATGATGAATTAGATGCCGAGCTGTCTTTTCTGAAGAGTTTGGCTTGTTTATCCTGTGTATTCAGTTAAACTGGTTAAACTGGTGTACGTATGAGCGGTTCACCCAGCATGACCCAGCATTTGCCCAGCATTCACCCAGTACGACCCAGCATCCAACCAGCTCGACCAGCACGGCAAGCTGGGCATGCTGGAGCAATAACCCAGCATGAAGCCGGGATGCTGGGACCAGCTTGTGCTGTTTTTTTTAATATGGTTATTATTGCTCCGTAACCAATGGAGTTGGGGTATTAGCCGATAAGAAGTTCGAAGAACCAATTGCGAAGCAAAAAACGTCGACATTTTGGCACGCCCTGCATCTGTTAAGCTTCCGGGTATTGTGCTAATACCCAAAACGGCTATTTTACCGTTGAACATCATTCATCCAACCACTGATGTCTGGAGGATATGGCGCTTTTCAGCAAATAGCGAGGCTGAAATATAGAATCGGACATTAAATTGCAGTGTGCACTGTAATATTAGGCACGACTTTACGCTCTCTCACGTTTTGCTCAGTATTACACAATGGTCCAGTATTGCTACGGTTATCTCCTCCCACGCTTATCTCCGGCGTAAATTTCAGATTTTCTTCTTAAATGACATTGATTGTATGAGAAGATTGACGCCGTAAAGTAGACGAATGCGCAGTTTAAAATGTACGCTCGTTAGTGTTTCGTTTCTGCGCTGAGAATCCGGAGTGCAACTTAGTCGGCTTTCTGTATTGGGGTTGCGATGACGTCGGAACGGTGAGCTCTTATTGCCTGGTTGAAAAATAAAAATAGTTGATAGACCTCAAGCCATCTAGAATTGAGGTCTACCAACGATCTTTCTAATCACAGCGAACCATAACTCTGCGTCGTTCTGACGTCACCGGAACCCATCGCAAGAAGCAGACGACTTGTTCTCCGCATACGGTTGACGCGGGAACTTATTCGTTCCACGCAATCACACAAACGCATGCTGGTGCTACAGGTTTTGACATACAGCGGCTTTCTTACAATGCACGTGGCAGCGTGTACACGATGCTCAAAAAATAACTATTAAAAATTTTTGTGCGTACGTTTTGCTCCCAATTTGGCAGTAATGCAAGAATAATCGTAGCTACAATCTCGTAATTCATAAAAAAATTTGATTAGATTTGTTTTTAATTACTGTAGTTAAGCTATGTGCCAATATTGAAAACCTCAAGGAAGCCATATTCCGAGCTTCTTGCATTATATTGAATTTTCGAACTCATTGTTCATTGCTCATTGCTCATCCGTCTTCGAATATGCCACTGAATTCTCTTAATTAGACACACAAACCCGTGAACATAAATTCGAAAGCTCCTCTAAGGTTTGAATTCAGTCAAACTTGAGAGGGGCTTTTGAACGGTATATATACGATTAAAAATACAATTATATTAGTCGTATACATACAGTTCGCGTAAATATACGCAACGACCTGGTCTGGTTGTTGCGTATATTTCTTCTTTTGCCAACCTAAATATAAAAAAGAACTGTTGTCAGCCCTGCCTCCAACCTTATATAAAATGTCAAGCGCAACTACCTGCACTACATCGCAGTGGATTTTGGCGGTTTTTTAATACACAATAAATAATAAGCACCTGAAATATACATTCGTCACTTTTAATACCTATTTCTGCTCAAGGCTAAATTACGTTAAAGTGTACAGCTTCCCTCGGCACACTTTCTGACTATTGGATACAATGTGATGATATTATAATGTTCGTACATTCAATGACTTTTTCGTAATATTGTTTGTTGATGATTTTTTGTTTTCTTGCTTTTGTCAAGATACCTTATAATAAAAAAAAAGTCTAGCGCATTTCTTCACTACGTACAGTGGCCCAAGTTTTTAATAATATCAAGGGAGCGTCGACCACCGGGCCGGCCAGCGCCGTGCCGCGGAGGGGTTCGGCGATAGGAAAAAGATTAGGCGCGTGCGCACAAAGCTGCTTTCTGTGCGAGCGTCGTCTGCTAAGCTATTCCGTTGCCCGCACACAACCCCTGCTCCTTGTCTACTGGCAGAGCGGACAGCCTTTCAGCAGACACCTGAACAGCGCTTGCTTACGTTATACTGCCCAGGCGTAGCCTAAACCGCGCGTCATTGCGCCACAGTTTGTGCCGCGCAAGAGGAGTACCACGTCAGCGCGCGCTCTTCAGACAGTTTTTCCTACCAACTGATGAGAAGTGAAGAACGAGGGAGAGAGAGAGAAAGAGAACTGGGCGTTGGATAAACAATACGCTCGTTGGATTCACTTTCACCTCCTGCACCGGTGCAGAAAAGTGTAGGGCAGCGTACTTCCGGTATGTATATTGATATACGACCAGAAGTTCACCGCCCGACACTTTTCTGCACTGCTGCGGAAGGTGGATGTAAATCGAACGAGCCTAATGATGTCAATCAACGCCCTGCGCTCTTTTGCTACGGAGCAGGCGCTGTGCGCGGTCAACGGAATAGCATAGCAGACGGCGCTCGCACCGGAAAGAGCTTTTTGCGCAAGCGCCTAATCTCTCCCGATACGGGAGAGATTAGGCTCTGTGCCGCACGCTTCCGCGGCACAGAGCTGGCCGGCCCGACGGTCGACGCTCGCTTGGTATTATTAAAAACTTAAGCCATTGTACATGCTAGGGGGCTGGGGATCGGTAGAGTTCGTTGAACAGATATTTGTCCTGAACCCGCACCCTATGGACTATATATGCCTAAATGTTGTAAGAAATGGGCTAGAGAAAGATTCGAGAGAACATCTGGTTGAGATCTTCACCGACATTCTCATCGGAAGACAGCCTGTATCTAGAGACTGGAGGCGAGGAATTTCGGTGCTTGTGCCGACGAAAGGAGGAAATCGGAGCTACCTCCGGAACTATAGTCCGTTGCAACTCAAGAACGAAGGGTGAGGGTAAGACGGGCCGGGGAGGAGGAAGCAGACGGAACGCGAAAGAGAGAAGGAGGTTTCCCCCTCTCTTCTCCAGCGTTCCGTCTGCTTCCAATTCTCTCCGACCCGCCCTACCCACACCCTTCGTTCTTGAGTAGGAACGGACTATAGAGGCCCCTTACACGCAGCAGCACTGTGTACAGGGCTATCGCTTGCATTCTGAAAGAGCGCATAACAACATGGGTGGAGAAAGAGGGTCGTCTCAGCGAGCTCCAAGGAGGGTTTCGTCGTGGCCGGCAAGGGGAAGACAACGTGTACACCATTACACAGTGGATCGAACTGGCTCAAAAGGAGGAGACAAGACTAGTATGCACTTTCTTAGACGTCGCTAAGGCTTATGACAGCGTTCCACACGACAAGCTTTTATCAAGGCTGGTGCAGCTCTGTATGCCGGCACAGTAGACCGAGCTTATTAATCGCTTATACACAGGCAACATGGTGACAACTTAGGTGGGAGAGGTCAGAGCAGAAGTGATCGTAGTGACACGTGGATTGCGTCAGGGGTGTCTACTCTCGCCGCTTCTCTACATGCTGTTTGTCGCACGACTAGAGAAGCGGTTGATTGAAGCAGGACTGGGCTTCTCGCTACTGCACCTGGAGAACGAAGACACCGTGAACTGGGTGCCACCGGGTCTTACCTTCGCGGACGACATTGAGCTGACGGCCGGCTGTTAAGCGGAAATGCAACAACTTCTCGACATATGTGCTTATGAGGCCGCCGTGCTTGGTCTCAAATACAACACATCCAAGTCCTCCGTGATACATTTCGCGGGCACTGAGAAAGAAAATCTCGATTGTCTCAGATTGGGCTTTGACGTATTGCCGGTTCTGAACAAGTATAAGTACATAGGTGTGGTCTTGTCTAACGAGGCAAGCTCTCTGAAAGACCACTACGTCCACCTCCGTCAGTCCGCCACACGGGGAGCTAGCATCCTCCGAAAGCGCAGCCTATGGAGCTGTAATAGAATCATAGTGAGCCGCGAAATGTTGTAGGTGGTGGTTGTGCCAGGTTCGAAATTCGCCAACGCACTGTTGTGTGTACCAGGTGACATAAGAACCACCATGGAGCGCAGAGAACGAGAAGTGCGACGCCAAGCGCTGGGCTGCCATGGCACGGTGGCGAATGAGGCAGTGCAGTGGGACCTGGGCTGGCCGTCTTTCGAAGCGAGGGAGGCTACAAGCAAGGTTTCACACTACGGGCGGCTTCGACTCATGAACTGGTGTCGCTGGGCCAAGAAGCTCTTCATATACGCACATATGACCTTTCAGCAGAGCCGTTGGCGAAAGCGTCTTTACCAGATGGAGAAAAAGTTCGGCTTCTTCACAGAACCGGTGGAGGCGACCACAGAAAAAAAATGGCTGTCTGTGGTGCGCAAGGGAGTTCACGAACAGGAGAATGTGCAATGGTGGGATGCTGCCCGGACGAAGACAACCCTGACATTGTATGCGGAAATAAAACAAATCGCGGCAGAGACGCGGCTCTACGGCAACAGCATGGGCGGCCGCATGCTGTTCGAGGCTCGTGTGGGTGCCCTGCCCACACTGGCGTACAAACAGCGCTTCGACAACAATGTGCAGTCGACTGCGTGCCGAGTATGCGAGGTTGAGAGCCAAACAGCGGAGCACATCATACTCTATTGTGGCGCAATCCGACCATCTGCCACATCTCCCACCGAAGAGGCGAACGAACTACACGGAGGTGTCCCGCCTCTAGCGACGGCGCTGGGCTTCTCGACAACAAGCGAGAGAGCCAATAACACTGAGGCCTTTTGGAAGACCATTGAAAAGACGACTGGAGGATGGGTGGCATCAAACATAGCAGAGGGGGCGCTGAATTCACTCCCACGCTTGGGCACGATTAATCGAGCCCACCCGTTATAAAGGAAGCAGCCGCAGTATCATCATCATCATCGAAGAAACGCAGATTCAGCTCGGTGCACTCTTCGGTGGTGTGCTCGCCGAAGTATTCACTGCGCCGAAGATAGCTGCAAAGACTAAAACAAAGAGCCGTACTCCTTGTTGTTTCATTATCGGTTTGCCCCCTGCCCCTCAAAACAAGGCTGTCAGTTCTTCTTTTACGTTCAGCGGCATACATGAGGATATAATAAAAATGATATTTTATCTTATAGAGTTACCTTTCAATGACATGTATTTTTACGCGTCTTCCGTTAAGGTGTGCATCTTCTTTGTTTCAAAATTCTAAATTTACGTTGATCAACATCGCACATTATGGCACATGCAGCCTTTCACTGCGTGCGCAGGTGAATATAGCCTGTTCTATCTCTGAATTAAGGAACAGTTTGTTTTGTGTTGTATTTCTTCGTTGGATATGCTTTTCAACGTGTGTGTTCGTTTTCTAAGTGAACTCTTCATACAAATCAGAGCGAACATTGACCTTAAAGCGATTGAATTCCTTATGAACTCGAAGTTTCGATGACTCTAAAACAAGGATGTTACAGTTTTGAATAAACAAAGAGCGAGCAAAGCCACTCAAAAGAGTGACCTCAGGGCGCGAGGTCAAGTTCCCACTGCACACAGCCTTGTCTCGAAAAGTACAATACGAGAAATATGTCATATAGGTTGGAGGCATACAGACACCAAATAACTTTTTGCCCATAAAACAGCGTTTATTTTATAAATAAATATCCTTCACAGAACCTGCTCCAATGTTATAGAGACCAACATTTGGATTTGGGACGCGAGGAAAACATCCAGCACTGAACCCGTTACTTTTGACCGCAGCTTACGTTACGATTCGGTAGAGCCAATCGAGCACCGCCAAAAGTGCATCGTCATGACGCTCCTCGTTTTGTGCGTTTGTTATCGCGTCCAAGCCATTCACGCACAAATAGATTCCTGGATCATGCTGCAATCACTGCGAGTAAGCAGAGGACAAGTTCGTCTGCTTCTTTCGCAGAGATTCTGGTGACGTCAAAAAAACGCCGAGCTCTGATTGCCTCTGAGTGAAGGATAGTGGGTAGACCTCAAAGCAAGCATGCCTTGAGGTCTACCCACTATCCTTCAATAAGAGCCAATCAGTGCTCGTCGTTCTGACGTCACCAGAATCTCTGCAAATGAAGCATACGAACTAGCGCTCCGCATTCGTCTAGCTGGTGATAAAAAAAAATGCACGAAGACAATGCACGCCGCGCGATGACGCATATTCGGTGCTGCATGATTGCCTCCATCTTATTGTAGCGTCGACTCCGGTGGTACCTAATGGGGAAGTTTAGGGAAGCGTTTTCGCACATTCGATACGGTGGGATGGGCCCTCCGTTCGAACTGCGCATGCGCTACCACAGAAGACAAACACATACGGGCAGTTCGTACCGGAGGGCCTATTGTACCGTATCGGATGGGCTAAAACGGTTGCCTAGAACTCCCTAATCTGAAAGGGAGTATACCACCGCTGACTTCACATACCTTAGAGTGGCATTCGCTCTGCCTGAAGAAGCTCGATTTACGCAATATATATTACAAAACAGCGCAACAAAGACAGGACACAAAGTAGAAGAAGGACACAGGACATACGTATGTCCTGTGTCCTTCTACTTTGTGTTCTGTCTTTTTTGCGCTTTTTTTGTAATCTGTCGTTCAACCAACTAGCCCAGCAATCTATCCTGTTATAGTTACGAAAAAATAAATCGCCTTAAACCATCTTTTGTATTTCTGGAAGCAATTGTTCGCGGCGGGCGTTCGGTATAGATAACTCCGCCGTGATCGGTTGAAAAAAAAAAAAAAAAAAAAGCAGGCGTACTGCCGACACAAAGCTGACTCGAAGCAAAAGGGTGTAGACGTCGACCCCACGACCTTTAAGACTGCCCTACGACGTTTGATGTATCAACCGACTTCCACGTGGTTTATTAACTTTTGTTGCCTCAAGATATGGCGTTGGCTACGTAGCAACTGCCTAGCAGCTGTAGCATAATGGGATCCATGATGCTCCCACCTGCAGTGCAGAATAGAAAAAAATGCATACAGACGTAGAGAAAAGTATATTTAGGCATTCTTGGACACAAGAAGCAAGATATAACTTTTAATGTTCGGTCGTAATGGGTTCATCCTACTTTGCTTTCGTGGCCATCTTCTCCACATTGCTCAGTAAGTAAACCTTCACTCCGAATATCAGGTGCCGAACTCACATATTTGAAGTCTGAGTGCTCCACAAAAAATATTAAAAGAATCGAGAAAGAATTTTAAACGAAAGTTGCTTAGAAGTATATATATTTAAACAAAAATCACTGGATATATTTTGCATCACTGATGTAAAAAAAGCAGCGAGGAGTGCCAGATATAAAAAGTTATCTCTCTAATGTCTCCAACGTCATGTTTCATAAATGGCATGCATTGTTAATCTTTGAGCCATTCTATGCATATACGGTGGAGGATTTAATGCAAATTTGTTTTATGTTTTAAGCCTCAACAAGTGTTGCAAACATATAAGCTGTTTTATTTGGATTCGGGCAGTGGGATACACCTGTATTCCTTAATTTTGTTTAAATTTTCTCCGCTCTGGCGTATACCGCGCGTGAAGTACAACGCTTTTTATCCAGGCACATTTATTTTTAAGGAAATAAAATCCCTAAGAAACGGTAAGTACCACGAGGTACTAAAAATTGTAGACAGTGACATTTTGATTGGACCTTTATTCCAAGCTGTTATACCGACTGGTCCTAACGACGTTTTTTTTTTATAAATGGTAGTTTGTGCATTTAGTATTCATCGGTCCATAAGTTGCGCCGTTGCGTAAGCCACATACCCCTTTAATTTGCCGTTTTCTGAAAACAAAATCACATGTTTAAAACCCGAGACTAGGAAGGATGCGTTAAACAAAGTAGAAGGGAAATAAGAGAGTAGAAAGACATTATGAGTAATATGAACCAGCTAGCGTGCACATCTTTCAGTTTCTTCTTTTTTTTTAAATATTCCTACAAATTCGATTTTAAATAAGTCGCACATCTGTGTATAGTGGGCTGAGTCGCTACAACCGTGGACCAATGCTGTTACGTTTCTGGAAAATTTTAACAGCTGGAAGAGCGGGACATTGGCGGGCGCTCTGCTATTCCTCCATCGTCATAAACGTTGAGATGACCTACATCTTGCCCACTTAAGGTTCATACTCATGAAAAACAAAACGCACATAAGTCGCTCTGGAAAAACTGCCAAAAACCCGAGTATGGGGTAAAATAGTAAGACAGCATTTAAAAAGGTAACTGTAAAGTTGACTATAAATTTAACTGCAGTCATGAAGCTGCAGAGGATAAAATAGCAACAGCTACAGATAGTTTTTTAAGGAGGCATCGAAAACAAAGGGCCCTGAAGACTACTCAGGCTAAACAAATCCCCGGAAAGGGATAAATAAAAAAATGGCAAGAACTATAAAAAAAATACTTCATGATATATAGCACGGCCGGCAAAACAATTTCCACTTGTGGTTGTGGCAGTTCTTCGGTTTCTAGTTTTAGCGGCGACTTGTTTTAGTGGCGCCCTCCTATGGTTACCTTTCGTGACGTCATTACCTTGCGAACAACAAGTTTAATGGTGTTTGCAAAGAGCATGGCGGAAGCTTGAAATCAATGCGCTCTTAAAGCCACACTACCAACACCGTCGAAGTTGAAGTTCTTCCATTCCTCTTATTTCCGTCGATGAGTAATCTTTTGCTGACGTCATAGTCAGCATTCGGCCAATCATGGAAGCCGACCACAGCGACGCTTTCAATTGCGCACGTCGCCAATAGGACTAGTGCTTCAAGCGAATTCCCTAAAGTCGCGGTCACAGAATACATCCTACAAAATACAATCTGCAAACACCTTCTGAGGCGTGTCTCTTCCATCTCTCATAATTATCATGTCACATTGTGTCACATTGGTCATGTCACGTTGGGCACGTCACATATGTCAAACAAAGGCCTTCTTCGGACCTGCTCGAAACATATATATGTGCAAAGCAAAGGTGCGTCGGACCTGCTTGACATTTGATCCGAAGATAGTTCTGTAAACGTGTCTGTATCGAACACCGTTTCTTTTGTATGATGTATTAAATGTTTATTGTTCTCTGATAGCGCATGTTTATATGCGGACTACTTTGAATGTCGCATTCCCAATTAATTTCCCTAATGCAAAAAAAAAAAGCTGCCTTCATCCCAAAGTGGGGTATTGTCGCTCAACAGGGCAATCCATCTGAACATTCAAGTTATCTAATCGCTTTCCCCGCCTGTAGGTGGAGATGAGGTTGTGGCTGCCGTCTCCAATCAGAAGAGCAGAGCTTCGTTTTTTTCCAGATTGCATGTTCTGACTACTAACGGCCAGTACTCCAGCTTTCTAGTGTCTGACCGATCTCTAACCAATTGAAAATATATTCTTGTTTTTTTCGGCATTTCCTGCGTGTCCAAACCTTCGGGCACATACGGCAGTCAGGTCCTCTACGCAGAAAAAAAAAACACTTTGAGTGGAAATAAAAATGAAAAGTCCTCGGCACCTCGAAAATCGGTTTTGATCTGGGGGAAGGGGAAGGGAGGGAGGGGGGGGGGGGGGGTCATTGTCAGTAGTTACTGCCGCGACAACTGATCACCACGAGACAGCGATAGAGATTCGGACTATGCGAACGATGAGCAAGACATCCGCGATGGGCAAGACACCATGCACTCGCTCACATCTGTAATGACCGAGAGGCTGTTCGCCCCAGAACTTTTCATGTTTGATGGGGCTGCTTCGTCGGTCGTCGGAAGCGACAGATTCAACCTGGATTTGGGTGCCCTCGTGTGCACTTTGCTTAGGGGGATTATATCTTATCTGTTTGTTCCAAACTTTTTTTTTTCTTTTTGAAGTCGTGTGAAAGAGAAAAAAAAAAACGTTTTTATGCACGCGCTTCTGGTGTTGACTTTTCTACGGAGACATTTAGTTTTCCTAGATTTATTTGTATCTTTCCTGTGTGCGCGTGCTGTCGGCACCATGTGCTGAAATCAAATCAAATCAAATCAAATCAAGTTTATTTCCAGAAACTCTGGTGGGAAAACCCATACAAAAAGCTGTTAAAAAACAGGTTGACTAGGTATGGGATCCCTTTATATTGGCAGCAGCAACAAATGAAAAACACATTAAAATTATACAATGCTAGAAAAACACGAACGAAGGGCTCTTTTACTTATTGTGTTTATATTTATGTTGTTATTAATACATTTGTTTAACAGAAGCGGTATGTTATAATGTAAGGACTGAAAATTATAATTTGTGCGAGACCGAGGGAGGACCCATGAAACTGTGTGACGAGTGTTAACACATTCATGCCTTCTAAGATGTGAAATTGCACACAAAAATTCTACAAGAGCTGGGGAGGAAAAACGAACCGTATAAAGCAAACGGTATTCGTACATGGATTCTATATGCAGTATGTGAAATCTGGAAAATGAAGGTTCTGTGTGATCATAATAAGAAACATCCCCAATATAACGTAAAATTTTCTTTGGGAGCAATAATATGTTATTTAGGTTTGTTTTGGTCGTAGTGGCCCACACAAGATGGCAATAGTTTAGGCGGGACCGGAATAATGCATGACAAATATTGAGCTTAATGTTGGGTGGCAAAATATTACGGCAGCGAGCCATAATACCAACTACCCGTGAAAGTTTAACGAGTATATAATTAATACGGTTATCCCACGTCATGTGCTCTGAAAAAATTACACCCAAGGCTTTATGGTGGTTTACAAGTTCAATTGAGGAAGTACCAAGATTGATTGTATTATTTATAGAAACAGGTTTATTTGTTGACCTAAATAAAATTGCTTTGGTTTTTGTTGTGTTTACCTTGAGCCCATTTGTTTTAGACCACATAAAAACTTACCTAAAATAGAATTTGCTTTACATATACATCAGCTTCTTCCCCCGAGAGAAACAAGCTGGTGTCATCCGCGTAGATAATGAACTGCGCTTCGTCATCGATGTTTACAATATCATTAATATAGACATTAAATAAAATGGGTCCCAATATACTTCCTTGTGGTACACCAGTGCGAATATTTCGGAAAGAAGAGCATTGACCATCGATAACAACACACTGTTTACGATTATTTAAGTAGGATTCAAGTAAAGCAAGTGGAGTGCCGCGGACACCGTAACGATTTAATTTCTGAAGTAAAATTTTGTGGTTTAGGACATCAAACGCTTTGCTAAAATCAATAAAAATGCCTAAAGTAATGAGCCTTCTTTCTATGTTTTGTAAAATAATTTCTTTTTGAAATAACAATGCTGCTTCTGTTTTTTAAGTTTTTTTTTAATTTTTTTAAGTACCTTGGAAAAAACAGGTAGCACAGAAATAGGCCTGTAATTACTTATTATATGCTTATTGCCACCTTTATATATACCTGCGACTTTCGCCAACTTCATACTCGCAGGAAAATGTCCGGACGATAAAGATAAATTATATATGTGTACGAGACATTGCGCGATGACGTCCATTACAAATTTAACTGGTTTTATCTGTATCTCATTTATATCACTACTCTTGCTGTTCTTAAGCCCCAAAAACATGTTAAATACCTCTTGTTCGTCGGTGGGATTTAGAAAAAGACTATCGTCGACACGTTTGGCAAACGAAATGGCGTCATCATTGTAGGCAGTCTCGTGTGTACTTGAAAAGTAGTTATTAAAATATTCCGCCAAGGTCGTACCCGACATAGCTTGACCATCTATAGTTAATTCAACTATACTAGAAAAAACCTGATTGCAATTTAAGACTTCATTAATATTTTTCCAAAAAACATCTGGGCGTTGTTTAGGGACATCATTCATTCCTAAGTTTTTTGAAACGCGATAACTTGCTTTGGTCTCTTGATCTTAAAAAAAGCCTTGTATAAGCGATCTTTCTTTTCATCATCATCATCCTATCATCATCCTAAACAGAAAGGCATTGAGTAACTCTAACGTGGCCAACTCTACATCGGCTTTCTCCGCCAATGCTTTGCGATTGCGTTCAAGCCTTGGCCGCTTCTACGGGTGAACCGTACTTCCGAGGCGTGGCGCTGGTGTCGGGAGACCAACAACGTCATGGCATTCCAACGAAGCTTCGCCTGCATCTAACGGGTGCGATCTGGCGATCCTTTTATTTGTTTTAGAATTTGTTCTCTGGCGTTTTACATTAAAGGATTGGTGTTTCTAGGGTACTGATGAATCGAGGTTCATGACACAACGTCTAAGAAAAAAGAAAAAAAAAAACAAGCCTTCAACTTTTGTTTTGGTACCTGACTCTGCAACATGGTTGTATTCGAGGACGCTCGATTGAAAATAACCATTGCTCATTTCTAGATTGTGCAGCTCCGGTTGTTTCAAATCGTGGTCAAGTTGACTCAATTTATTTTGATCTGCCTAAGGCTTTCAATAATAATGAAAATTGTGTGCTTCTTCAAAAAAATTTTAACAATATAGTATAACTCGCAAGCTTAGAAGATGGGTTTCTAGTTTTCTGTCATCGAAATAAAAGCTATGTTGGTGTTGAAAATGTTTGATCAATTGCGTTTTATTTTTACTTTCGGGAGCCCCTCGGCTACCTGTATGTGGTCCGTTGTTGTAGCTGGTATTTGTAAATGATGTTTCGAATCGCATAAACTTTGCTTTGCTTTGACCCTTAAGTTGAGACTGGAGCCAAAGGTACAAACGCGATGTAGCCCGGGCTCCTGGCTTTGAGACACGCATTTCTAGCGCGAGTGCTCGTTCTGTTGACGAACGCTTCAAAATCGCGACCTCTAGCTCTCGTACTTGTGGAAATTCCCGCAATGTCAGCTTAAGGGTAAACGGAGCATAGGATGCTCCTATTTTCAGATGACAAAATTATTTTCACATTTTTGTTCCAAAACAGACGCCGAAACGCGGCAGTCTGAAAGTTTGAGTATTTCAAACTGGTGCTCGTTGAACCGATCTTCTCTGAACGCGAACAAAACAAAAGTTATCTCGCTTTCAAAGGCGAGAGATCCCTTAGTAAGGGATCTCTCGGCTTTGAAAGCGAGATAACTTTTGTTTTCTGAGTTGCCTAAAATGGCATTTTAGGCAACTCGGAAAACAGAAATATTACTCAAGCTGATGTGGTCAGGGATCTTGTTGTTTTAGTCGATTGCCAACTAACATTCAAATCTTATGTCACTAACATTTGTATCACCGGTTTTGAATTTGTTGGCATGCTGTCACGTACAACTCGGCACTTTCGAGCACCTGATGCTATGGCACGTGTGGAACAATTTATCGGAAAGTGAATGTAAGCGCGTTGAAGTGGTACAAAAGCGCATGGTTCGCATAGCGTATGATAGTAATTTTCACAGGAGACCAAACTTCGGATACAATTTTCTTATTAAATATTTGAATCTCGGCACTTTAATTGACCGTGGGAATTGTCAACACGAAGTGTTTTTCAAAAACGAAAAAACTCATCCAAGGTCACACTGATTCACCGGAATTTGTCGGGCAGCATTAAGCTACGTGTCTTAGCTAAATTCATGCCACATTGCGGTGTGCTTTATCATGACAAGCGATTTGAAGGATCACCATTGCATTGAATAAAGATATTTTGCAATAGCCAAATGTTCAGCACAATTCCTTTTCTATGCGATATGTTACCTTCAATAGCCGAATGTACCTGCAATATAATTTATTATGAATAGGCTCTCTTAAGGAATATAGATATTTCTTGTTTTATGAGTTGCATGCTATTATTTGTTTATATGAAATGACTTCTGGCGTTTTTGGACGCGTAATAAACATGAACATCAACATCAAAGCGGGGCGTACTCAAGATACCCGGGCGGTGACAAATGTGGACAGCGTGAGATACATAGGATCGTTTCTAATGGGACCCATATCTTGATCACTTGCTTCTACACAAGACGGATAGTGTGAATACTTTTGTTCTGTTCAATGCACTTAAAAGCTTCAAACCAACCTTAGTGTGATCGGCCACCTTTTCTGAGGAAAATAACAAAACGCAGATAACTTGTTTATCTCAAAATCTTTTTGAAAGCGTAGTAGCTCAGAATTTGTGACCTTGTAATACTTATACCCAAACACTGTTTACAGGAACTTCAATCACGGGGCCCATAAACAATGATCCATTTGGAATCGACTGTGGACGGCGTCAGCAACTAGATATCGTATCCGAACGAATTGTTAACGGCACCATAGCACGTCCTGGCCACTGGCCGTGGATGGTGGGGCTCTATACTGCTGATGACAAATTCTATTGTGGCGGCGTCTTAATAACTAGCCAGTATGTCTTGAGCGCTGCTCATTGTTATAAGTACGTATATATTTATGTTTTTAATAACAAAATACTATGCTCCCATGATCCCCATTTCGTTCGGGGATTTCACGGTAGCTAATGTTGGTTTATACAAGTCGGCTGTTGGCGAGGTGCAGAGAAAAGCCAATAACGTTTGGGGGACTGCAAATGCGTGTACATTTCTGGGGCACCACTCGGCCCAAGTTGATACCTGTAAATATATTTTTAAAAATAACCAATGTGTGTGTGTGATTTCACCAGTGAAGCCTACACAGTGGGTGCGCACTCATGATCTTGTAAGCAGTCGTCATTTAAAAAAAAGTAAACCAGGAGTGCCGCGTCTTCTCCTCTGCAATACCTTTAGTTATAAGAATCAATATGATGCAACTAGGAAAACCACGGTTCTACCGAAATCGCTGTTTAAAAGAAGCTTCTCAGATCGCGTAGTTCTTTGGGGCTTAAATGTTGGATCGTGTATGACAATCTAGGGCCTTACGAAGCCCAAAAAAGTTAAGGTAAAGCCAAACTTTAGAGCTTTGGTTAGAGTTAAGGTATAGTGACCCTAATTAGTCATACAAGTGCCAACGTTAGGCTTCCCTGCTGGTACGTCGCTTGCCACCTTGCACGTTTTGGCCTAAATAGGCAATCAAGTGCCAGTTGTGTGCTTTAATATGGTTGTTGTGTTTCTATGTTGTAATGCAAGGCCGAAATTGACACAAAAAGTGCCAGATTTAGGCTTTCCTGCTGGATCCAATTAGTTCTCATACGTGACATCTTTGGTTTAAACCTGGTACTTTGGAAATTAAGAGGCGAGCCAGAGAAAAGCCATAGAAACGCAAAAGAAAAGTTCTCTTACGCTTACTAACGCCTTGGCGTTAGTCAGCGTAAGAGAGCAAGACCTTATTGTAGCCCAAGTTAGGCCCTTTGCATTGCCAACTTGTGCCGTGTGAGTCGTTTTTCTAGCTTCGTATCTGGGCCAACTTGTCTATGCGCTTATGGCGGTTATTAGGAGGACATCTCAGATGAATTTCTTCTCCGATACAAATTTCCTGCACAGTGTAGATGGAACTTCAGTAATTGCGCCTTCGCTTATCTATCCCCGCAGATCAGCGAGATTCTTTTCGATATTAAAAAAATTAAAATATAAATAAACAAATTTTATTTTTGCTGAGAAAATTCTTGAATGCTTAAGCTACACTCTACAAATTCTGGTGCGTCTACTTTCACGTACATTACTTGGGAGGACCGATCGCTGCAAGCTCGTGAAACTTCGTGCTTAGTGTCTCTGGGCCGCCAAATATTTTTTTTTAAAACATTTCAGTCTCGCTTGCTCCGTACATTGCCGTGATGGGTTCTCTCAAGTCTTGTGGAAGAAAGTATACGTGTCAAGATGTTATGATATTGTCTCGTTTTGGTTTTTAAGGATCAGAAATTAAAAAAAAAAAAGCTCGGGTCGCTGAGCCCCATTTTATCTCGCCACTCCCGCTCTCTATCCGCCCCCGGGTCTGCTGACGTTTGCACTATACGACAATAACTTAAATTCCTAGAAATATTTTCATCACAAAGTGTGTCATACTTATTAATAACGCTCTCAATATTTAGCGCTGGGTTTGTATGCAGGAGTGTTTCTAAGCTGGGCCGCTAAATTTGGTAACTTTAGAGGAGTTTAGCGCGACAGGGCTGGTGGTTTCCATGAAATTTCGGGGGGAAACAGTATACGCTCATTATCACCAGAGGTAAGTGCGCTATAGGTAGCGTGCTAATATCTTTTTGTGTTACAATTGTTAAGGACATTTACAATAAAACTCTATCCCTAAACACATTTTATGATCAATGACACCATAATTGCTGCTTTAAATAAACAGGCTATAAGCTCGTAAAATGCTGACTCGAAGGAACCGACATTTTAAGAACAGCGAGCCGAGTATGTGCGTCACAATCGCTGGGAGGAGAATATAGTTTGAATATTTTTTGTGCGCTGTGAACCTATTAATTACCAACATTACCATTGGCAATAAAAGAGTGGAAATCACTACCTTACCACATTGCTCTCATAAATGACACTAATATATTTGCAGTAGCCATTAACCATTTCCACTGTTACCCCTCGAGTTACATTACAGTGTTTTAGTATTGCGTTAATGTTCTGCCCAATGTTTCTATATTTATACATTTACATGAATGCGCACTTCTTTAAGTAATGCCCCCTGCTTGTCCTCAAGTAAAATAAATGATGATGATGATGAATACATGCTCACTGTCAATAACGTGCCGGAAACGTGTCTCGTGAGACGCAAAAACGTTACGACATAGATTACTGTAACAGTGTCATCGCTACTGCAGGAATTCGTCGCGGGTGGCGCATAACTCAAATTCACTGGCGTAAGCGATCACGGGCCCTGTCATAAGTCGCCATTTCAATTGCTCTTTTTCATTGATTGCACCAAGGCTACCGGACCTAAAAACTTCTTTATTATACGTATGATAAAATCGACACGTATAACCTAAGTACTGCCGCAGTATTCTTTGAGTTTCAGCTTTCGGTGCAAAGCTGGGTATATGAATAGTAAACATTTTGACTTTGTTTCATAATTATCATGACACCAATATAAGTCCTCGTGGAACTGCTGCGATATTTCTTCCACGAGTCGCTTTCAGTGAATAAGAATTTTGAGTTTTGACGCAGACTTCACCAATTCAAGCCCAAATGCACATTTTTCCTCCTTCCCCACAATGCTTCAAGAGACAAGGACACTGCGGGCTTTCTTTCAGTTGGTCTGGGAAGCACGAACCGATCCAAGTTCACTGTAGATTGTCAGCGAAACGCAGACAAAAGTCTGAATCAAGAAGGAAGTGACACAGGAGCCAGGCATGAGGAGCCGGAAGACCAGGTCATTTGCGTGGAGGTTGAGGACGTCTGTATTCCCGTCCAGGATAACTGCACGGATTTTATGGTTTGTATAACTTATTTGTTTGTAAGCTTGAAGCAAGTTTCACTTTAACAACTGTATTTCATTACAGAGAGACCTTGCACTATTGAAATTAAAAAGACCTGTAAATTTTACAAAACACATTATGCCAATCTGCCTTCCTCCAAACTGCGAAGAACTGCCTTCAGATGTTAGCATCTACGGCATTGGCTGGGGCAGAGCCTATGGTAAATTGTTTTCACGCCTTATCATGTTTCAACTATGATTATCCTAAAAAAATCACGACGGTAGGTAAATATTGAAAAATGGCCATGAAGGTGAAGCCCCCCAAAGAAGAAAATTCTTGTGAGCATGTGACGGAGGTCAATGAGCGACAAACTAAAAAAACTGAAAATCCAAAAAAAAAAAAACGGGTGCAGCTATTGTCTATTTCTTTAATCAAATTCTCGCAGACGGCGTGCAGACACTTGCTAGTTCCTGAAACATTTATTTAAAAAAAATGTTTTATGTTTGTACAAAATGATCGACGATGTTCTGGAGTATAAATAATGTAGATGGTAGAGCGTGTTGGTTTCTAAATTACGACAAGGAAAGAGGGACATTGAAAACAAACAGACAAGTTTGTCTTTAATGTCCCTCTCTCCTTATTGTAAATGTTCTGAAATCTCGTATTTGAAACAACACACAAGAAACATGCGATTATGATTTTTTAACAGGTAATAAGCTGGATCTTTTTTTATGTTTAATCTACGATAACACTTCTGTTATTACGTTAGTATGCCACAGCAAGATTACAAAATACATGCACAACCAATATACACAAAACAAGCAGGAATATTCGTAGATAGAAGAACTGAGACCGTGAAATTATTTGTATTAACCTACAAAATAGCTCACAATTCTTTGACAAGTTAAAAAAAAATAGTTTAATCATATTTAAACATTACCCTGAGATTTCCAGAGGCACTATAATATTGTCGATAGCAAAATTGTTAAGGGTTTATCAGTGACTCGTCGTTAAGAAAAGAACTCCCTTCATTATCCAAACGTAAATAATTGTATTGTGCAGCCGGTGCATAAAGAGCAATCAAATTGCCGGTAAAAATTAAGCCATGGCTTTATGTTGTGATTTTTACTATAATTTTTTTACTATAATATAAGCAGTAAATACAAAACTTTGACATCATGCTAAGAATCTATCAAGTTAATATCAGTAAGTAATAAGGTATTAACGTGCGTTTCACTGCTAGCAGCCGAATATTTTCATACATCCCAATCGCACAATTAATAAACATATGTTCGATTTACATGCATGCATCCTGTATGGCTAAAGTGAAATCAATTCCAAAAGTCGTGTTGTTCAGATGCATCGTCTCATTTGTTTATTTAGGAACATTCTAAATTTTGACAGCTTCAGATATGATCCAAGTAAACAATTACTAATCAATTAAATGCCAATAATTAGCATGCTGCGAATACATAATAATAATCAAATGTAATAAAATATTTTTAGACGACTATGCCTTTTCCGACGAGACTACTGATGGAACAACAGAAGAAACGGCTGCAAATTCGTACGATGCTGAGACTTCTACAGAAGGACAAACGAACGAAAACTCAGCGTCGGAAGAAGAGAACACTCTGGTATTTTATGACCCAGTGATGTTGATGGAAAGAAATATATCCATTATTACTAATGAGGATTGCACACGCCAGGTTGCAAGAAGTGTTCCAAATTACATCCTTTGCTCCACTCAGGGAATATGTTTTGTAAGTAGAAATGCTTTTTGGACACATTCTCTGGCAAACAAAAAAAAAAAAAGTTTTCCACGCTGTTTTGGTCTATAACACAAAAGATAACAAAACTACACGATGCACGATAAAGTATATTTATGCATTTGTAACTGAAATATTGCTAGAGTAATTTGACTGGGAAAACAGACAATTTTATCCTGCATATTAGAATATCTGCAATTTAAATAAAAAGCTAGACTCCACTAAGGAAGACGCGAAATTGTCTGTTTTCTGCTGGAAGCAAGATTGTTCATGAGAACTCGTTATTAAAAAGCAGGTATCACAACTTCTAGTGAACATTTTGGAAAGTACATGACACACCGGAAACTCGCGCCTCTTCAATTTTCGGTTCCAAGAAAAAAAAGCAAAAAAAAAAAAAAACACGAGAATTTCCTGCTCAGTTTTTACCTTTAACTACGGCCTTTCTTAGTTTCTTCTTTATAGGCGGGTTAAAGGGATTCTATTTCGCGGATCCGTTCATAAACAATCTGGCAGCTAGCAGCATAATTATCTTAGTTGTATCAAGAAGACGTTCCCACCTTGACCAACATCAATCCTGGCAACATAAGCATGCAATGTTTAAAAGTAACTTAGAAGTCTAAAAAATAGCTCAGTGTTAATTTCGCGTTGCAGATGTCGACAAAAATAGTTCCAGTGCTTATTTTAACGTAGCGTTTAACCGTGAGATTAATTAAAAATAATTCCACGACATATTAAAATCGAGGGTGAGCTCGAAGCTGCCCATTTTCGTGAAGACATTTTTTTTTTTTCAAGGAGAAACAAAGCACACACTACAGTGTTATCGATTGGATCGTAAATGTTGAATTAAAGCGGGCATGAGGCGCCGTATTTAGAATTTGACAACGTTTGCGCGAAATGCTCATGATCCAATAATGCGACCACGCAAGCTATAGAAACGTAAATATTTGGCCCTTTCAATGCAGAATCGAATATGTTTTTTTTTTTTTGCAAACTAGACATTTATAGATATTTTAACACACGATGTCTTTTATGGCGCGTACTTAAAGACCGATGACCAGTCCGCGCTTTACACTTTTCCCCTTCTTCCTCCTCTCCCCCTTCTACTCTGTCCGCCGTTGCCTGTTTTCCCCTCCCCCATGGCGAGGAGTATCTTCTGTCTTGCAGAATCTCGGGTCTGGTCGTCGGCCTTTAACAGTTTCCGGTTTCGCAATCTCGAACCGAATGAAGGAAACTTCAACGCCAACCGAATGCTTACGCTGCACTCGTCTCCTCAGTGATTTGACCCGAGTGCTAGCTGAGCGTCTTACTTGAGTACGTCCCAGTTACTCCCACGGGTCACCTCACGTGCTAGGGGTAGAGCGCCAACGACGGGCTCTACTCCGAGGACACGCTAAATGGTCAAGCTCCGGGCTTTCGGCGTTCTTTCCGAAATCGAGCTTTCCTTCTTTTTTTGTGTGTGCTCTTTTTGATTAAAGGGACTGTCCGGTCAAACTTTTGATCGAATGAAACATGTAGACCTTATCGTCCATGGCTGTAGGGGCATCTTCCACGACAAATCTGAATTCGGTGCGCTTCACTGGTCGAGTAATTGTATTTTAGACCAAGCGTGCATAAGCGGCGTTTCCCTCTTCCTGCTTCAGAGCTTCGGTGTCTCTGACGTAGCTTAACGCAAAGAATTCGCCGAACCGAAGCGCCCTTCGAATTTTGTCCTCCGCGTGAACGCTACGACGTGGTTCACCCTCGTTGCTGCGCTAGAAATATTTTGGTGAATGAAATGGGACTGTCGTTGTGCTGTAGTCACACTGCACAGTTCTTCGTAAGATTTCCAGTGGCAAGTAAAATGGAAGGCCGCGATGCGTCGGGAGCACCATATTCCCACGAAGGAATGAGGCAAAGGATCCGACATTTGTGAGCCTGGAGTGACGTCACACCAGGCATGGGAGCGCGGCCGTCGATACTTGCGAAATTTGGCATGGAGCTTCGTACAATAATCACTCATTGATTAGAGAAATCGGGGTGTTGTTTAATCGAATAAAAATGGCCTATATAATTCCTTAATCTCCCTCCAAGTAACCATCCCAAGATATTAAGAACTTCCGGTTTTCACCGGACTATCCCTTTAATTAAGACTGTTCAGGAGGAAGTTTTAGTGCGGCGGGACTCTTCCATCGTTTCCGTTCCGGTATTTCTTTTTCCAGAAATTGTGGTGCCAGAGTTGCCGCGGTGCCTGAAACGGCGGCGCTGTGATCGCATCTAGCTCGACGCTGCATCACATTGTCTTACCACTGTCTTTGACCCAATAATATAAAAATAAATTTTATATAAAAAAAATTAAAAAAGTATCGGCCGTGAGCACGTTTGGACGAGTGCAGTATTGCTGCACCCACCAGAGAGCGTAATAAAATTGGAACAATTGAAGCTATATCTTTTTTCGAAAGCATAAAAAAAATTGTCCCTGATCGTAAATTTTTAATTAGGCGCGGCGGAAGTTTTTAACTTTTTTTTTAATTTTTGCCGTTTCTTTTTTTGGTTGTCTTATACCAGGGCGTTGAAAACGCAACCCAGAAACAACAAAATCAGAAAACGTTACAAAATAGGAGATAGCAGTTGCCATGGCATCCACCACCAACGTGTATTTGTTACTCATTTCGAAAGATTTCATCTGTGAAAGTCTTCAATTAATATATTATACGTTTCTGGAAATGACAAAACAAATTGATTTTTGTTTTTGCTTTTCAGGGAGACAGCGGGGGACCTTTGATGTACCATAAAGAAGGGCGGTGGTTTCTGGCTGGTATTAATTCCGCTCTACGCGGTAGTTGCTATCACCCTGCTCAGCCCACGATACATGTTAAGGTATCACACTTTGTCGAAAGCTTTATTTTGAAGGTTGTTAGGCTCCTTGAGAGCTCTCAAAAAGGAGAGACAAATGGCCTGTGTGCCAGGGATGAGGCGCGTAAAGAATGCGTAAGGGAGTTTTTTAACTCTTACAACAGATCAATAGGTGATGACATCAGTGAATAAAACTAAATTCAAGTTATTGCAGAACCATGTCATGAATCTGGAAGTCAGTTGTAATTACCGACTTTTTCTCTATTCGTGTGCGATAATTTGAAACCGAACTCCAGTATGACACCCCTATCAGCGTTAAAACAAGGGAGAGGGCTTCGTGCAGCCAGGCTTCCGATTCAGTTTGGCTTGGTCATTGTAAGCGTGCTTTTTCGCCCAGTTCTGAGTTTACACACAAACGGCGGAGTGGAAACGTCCCATTGACTTATCTCTGTTTTACCAAGCGCGAGACCTTTGCTGCGGGCATTGTAGCGGAAACGGGGTCTTGTGATAGCTTGCGATACACTCTCTGCCGTAACAATATCTTTTTAATGCAGAGTGATCTTCAGTGCATGACGTAATACGCGAATGTCTGCAGACCGGCAATTCCTGTGTATTAGATTGGCACCTTCTCGAACGGAGTCGAGAGCGCAATATTTTCTTTCTTATTTTCGCTATAGGTAGCTTAAGGTACCTGCCAGAAGACTGTGTCTTCCACCAGCTCACAGGATCTCGCTGCTCGTAAGAAAGCTTTCTCGTACGGCCACTGGCGATGAAAGAGGCTCAACTCACGGTCAATGATCGAATAGATGGACCATGTCATTATTGAAGCGACAACTACGAACATCTTTCTTTCTTTAGGCGCCCTGGTTTTCGTGCTCTAAAAGGCTATATATCGGTTTCGCAAAACTGGATTTTGGGAGAAGGAATATGCTTCCTGTGAAGGAAAGTTTTGTGTCGCGGTATCGGCTATTGCCACGCGCCTAAGCTTAAATCTCGAACGAGGCTTAGTATTCAGCTTAGAAGATGTTCCTCTCCACAATTTTATCCAGATAAAAAAAAAAAAAACTAACCTAAGTAGAACCTACATTACGATTACGAAATTGATTGAAAAGAAAATTATCGCAAATTGCGTGGCAATTGTGTTGCATACATAAAAGGTTCCAGCATCACAAACATTCAGCGATACTAAGCCAGGCACCTAAGGTCACAGCGCTCTTCATGTGATAGTTTAACCCTTACCATGTGTACACTTGATAGTTGTTCTTAGAATGAAGCGATACTATTGATAATCGGGGTAATAAACCTGGCGATCTTACAGAGCCTTCCATAGTCTCGAGCTACTCTCCCTCAATGCGCACAGGTGATCGAGCTCCTCCTTGGGTACGCCTCTAGTAACATGACTTCCCCATTAAAGGGGCGGTGCAACGATTTTATGATTAAAAGAATTTGCATCTTGTCATCTTAAAGTTGTTTATCGTGTCCCGGAGGATAGAGAAAACACCTCCTTCATTAAAAAATGTCGCGATTCCGCTGCACAATCGCAACGCAAAAGTCGAGCTTTTTCCCCCACCTGCAGCCCCAAGTGGCAGCCGAAGGAACTACGGCGAAAAGATTACGTGACCTCGCTCGGCTCTAAGCTGCAGCATAACGCCCGCTAATGTCAGCGGAGAGAGGGAGAGGAAGCGTCCTCCGAGATAGCACACGGGAACCTACATACACGGCACTCCGAATGACGTCACTGGGAGTGCGACCAGGTCTGACCCTGAAGACCGGGTGTGAGTTGAGGGGTGCCCGAAATGCTAATATTTATCTTTTTTTTTTTTTTTACGCAACAACTAGGACACGCAGGCGAAATTGGTTTTCTGTTCTTTACTTCAGAAGTGTCAGAGGGCAACTTCCACAAATCTTTGACCGAAGTCCGGAAATCGTTGCACCCCCCCTAAAAGGGGGGGGGGGGGGGGGGGGGGGGGGGGGGGCGTGCAACGATTTCCGGACTTCGGTCAAAGATTCCGTTTTGATCCACGGTGTAAAAAACGTATTTAGGCGATGCCAGTCCCCAATATTCGCGGGAAAACTCAACCAGATGATAGGGACTTTTAGCAAACCGTTGCCGTGTTCCGCGTTCCGCACTACCGGGGCCTTTGGATCATGCTTTTAAGCGCGCGGACGGTTGCTACCGTGACCGCGGGGCGCTTGCTTCAAAGCATATATATATATATATATATATATATATATATATATATATATATATATATATATATATATATATATATATATATATATATATATATATATATATATCTTAGAGGTACGCGAAGTCAACTTTAGCGCGTACGTTATGCTCCCAGTTTGGCGCTAATGCAAGAATAATCGTAGCCTACAGTCTCGTAATTCGCAAAAAATATGATTATACTTGTTTTTAATTACTGTAGTTCAGTGATGTGCCTATTTTGAAAACCTCAAGGAAGCCATATTTCGAGCTTCTTAGATTTTACAGAATTTTCCAACTCTGTGTTCAGAGATATCTGTCTTCGAATTTGCCACTGAATTCTGTTTATTAGGCACACAAACCCGTGAACATCAATTCGAAAGCTCCTCTAAGGTTTGAATTCAGTCAAACTTGAGATGGGTTTTTGAACGGTATATATACGATTAAAAATACAATTATAGTACTCGGACACATAGAGTTCGCCTAAGTATACGCAACATCCTGGTCAGGCTGTTGCGTATATTTCTTTTTTGCCAACCGAACTATAGAAAAGAACAGTTGTCAGCCCTGCCCCGAACCTTAGATGAAATGTCAAGCGCAACTACCTGGACTAGGTCGGAGAGGATTTCGACGGTTTTTTAATATACAATGAATAATGAGCACCTGAAATATACATTCGTCACTTATGATACATAGTTCTGCTCAAGGCGAAATTACGCTAAAGTGTACAGCTTTCCTCGGCACACTTTCTAACTATTGAATACAATGTGAGGATATTATAATGCTCGTACATTCAATGCCTTTTTCGTTTTATTGTTTTTTGATGATTTTTTGTTTTCTTGCTTTTGTCAAGATACCTTATAAAAAAAAGTCTAGTGCATCTCTGCACTACGTACAGTGGCCCAAGTTTTTAATAATATCAAGCGAGCGTCGACCACCGGGCCGGCCAGCGCCGTGCCGCGGAGGGGTTCGGCGATAGGAAAAAGATTAGGCGCGTGCGCACAAAGTTGCTTTCTGTGCGAGCGTCGTCTGCTAAGCTATTCTGTTGCCCGCACACAACCCCTGCTCCTTGTCTGCTGGCAGAGCGGACAGCCTTTAAGCAAAGACCTGGGGCGCTAATCTGGACACTTGGAGGAAAAGTCGGCGAGAAATTCGGCGGCTATGATTAACCGGCGCCAAGGTCACGTGTGGCGTTGGCCAATCCCGGCCGCCAGATTTCTCGCCATCGTTTTCGCCAAGCGTCCAGCTTAGGGCCCCTGAACAGCGCTTGCTTACGTTATACTGCTCAGGCGTAGCCTAAACCGGGCGTCATTGCTCCACAGTTTGTGCCGCGCAAGACGAGTTTCACGTCAGCGCGCGCTCTTCAGACATTTTTTCTACCATCAGATAAGAGACGCAGAACGAGGGAGAGAGAGTGAAAGAGAAGTGGGCGTTGGATAAACGATAGGCTCGATCGGTTCACTTTCACCTCCTGCACCGGTGCAGAAAAGTGTAGGGCAGCGTACTTCCGGTGTGTATGTTGATATACAACCGCAAATACACCGCCCGACACTTTTCTGCACTGGTGCGGAAGGTGGATGTAAATCGAACGAGCCTAATGATGTGAATCAACGCCCTGCGCTCCTTTGCTACGGAGTAGGCGATGTGTGCGGTCAACGGAATAGCATAGCAGACGACGCTCGCACCAGAAAGAGCTTTGTGCGCAAGCGCCTAATCTCTCCCGTATCGCCGTACGCTTCCGCGGCACAGAGCTGGCCTGCCCGACGGTCGACGCTCGCTTGATATTATTAAAAACTTAAGCCATCGTACATGCTAGGGGGCTGGGGATTGGTAGAGTTCCTTGGACAAATATTTGTCCAGAACTCGCTTCATATGGACCATATATGCCTAAATTTTGTAAGAAATGGGCTACAGAAAGATTCGAGAGAAGATCTGGTTGAGACCTTCACCGACATTCTCATCGGAAGACAGCCTGTATCTAAAGACTGGAGGCGAGGAATTTCGGTGCTTGTGCCGACGAAAGGAGGAACTCGGCGCTACCTCCGGAACTATAGAGTCTATTCAGATGCTGAGTCATCGCCCACAAACATGGCCGCTAACAAAACGTTGATTCGTGAGCTCTGCCAAAAACAAAATAAGGCAAAACAATCTCGCCAATTAGATAACCGCATTTGCTTGTGGCGGCCATGCTTGTGTGTAGTGACTGGACATTAAAAAGAAACCTGACAAAATGGACAACTGGGCGAGTTGGTAAGAGTTCATAATAACTTACAGCACGACTAATACAAGGACAGACAGAGGAGAAAACACAGGACAAGCGTTTTCTCCTCAGTCTGTCCTTGTCTTAGTCGCGCTGTAAGTTATTAAGAAGTCTGACGTCATATGAATAGACCCTATAGTCCGTTGCAACTCAAGAACAAAGGGTGAGGGTAGGACGGGCCGGGGCGGAGGAAGCAGACGGAACGCTAAAGAGAGATGGAGGTTTTTCCCTCTCTTCTCCACCGTTCCCTCTGCTTCCTCCTCTCCGGCCTGCCCTACCCTCGCCCTTCGTTCTTGAGTTGGAACGGACTATAGAGGCACCTTACAGTCAGCAACACTGAGTACAGGGCTTTCGCAAGAATCCTGAAAGAGCGCGTAACAAAATGGGTGGAGAAAGAGGGTCGTCTCAGCGAGCTGCAAGGAGGGTTTCGTCGTGGCCGGCAACTGGAAGACAACGTGTACAGTCAGCACGAAATGAAACCCGAACGCCGGAACGCGTGGACGTTGATACAGGCTGCTCCACCTGGAGGGCCCCTGAGAGACTAATGAAAATGCGCCGGGGTGCGAGGGTCTGGGTCCTACTAAGATGAGCTCAACCCTCGCGCGTTGCGTCTGGGAGTTTTGCGTTTCGTCGGTGGCGCGCTGTAAGCGCCGTCACATCCGATACAAAAAGCATTGTCACTCTCTTCATGTATCGGATTCCCAGCGATATCTCTTCAGCGCTGTCATTCATTATCGCTTTGTGTATCGCAAGGGCGAAATGAAAGTTAAAGCATTTCGTGCACAAAAGACCCGTAGTGCTTGATGACGTGTCACCGGAACCACGCTAGGGCTCCGGTGAACAACGTGCCACGCGCGGTTTCTGAGAAATAGTTAAACGTCATAAACGCAGAATAAAGCTTGGTTATTCGCAAAAAGAAAATTACACCATCTTCTCGAGGGGAACCATGGGGTGATGCGGAGCATCGCGGATCGTTATTAACGGTGCTATCAACGGTGTTAGTAACGTTGTTAGTAACGTTGTTAACTTGCGTGTTATTACGTTGTTAACTTGCGTTGGTTACCACACATCGCGTGAACGTTGTTGGAAACTCCGCGATGCTCCGCATCACCCCATGGTTCCCTTCGGGAAGATGGTGTAATTTCTTTAATTGCGCAGACGAAGGTGAAACGGTTGACTAAGGTCTTTATTGAGCAGCGTCTAGTACTTGAGGTGTGCACTTTTTTCTGATGAGGATGGCTTTGTGCTCGCTGAAGTGAACCGTGAGGGGATCATGGTGCAGTAGGTGGATCTTGAAATTGGTGAAGACGTGATCAATGCATGTGCCGTGAATGGTAGTTGGCTGTTGTTTGCGGTCGTCATATGATACGTGTTGCAGCGAGTGGTGTGATGACATGTACTCAACTATCCAATGGCTCTTCATGACGTTGACATTAAAGTTGCCAATGAGCATGAAAGGATGTGTGTCTGCGTATTGCTTTTGGTAGTCACACGTCATCGGAAGAACGGAGTGAAGTGGAGTCAACAGCGCTGAACTGAACGCGCGCAGCGCGCTACCGCTGCTTATATTCACACTTGAAGGAAAGGAGACTAAAGGAGGAGAGTTGCTCATGCGCGCGCGATGTGAGTAGAAGCGAACGCACGTGAAGTGCACGCAGCTGGTAGAGAGAGAGAGAGCGGAGAAAGTAACGCGCAGCTGTTGGAGAGAGGGAAGGAGGAGAGTTGCGCATGCGTAGTGTGAGTGCGGACTACGACGCCGACGCCGACGCCGCGGGACATAGACCCGAGTAAGAGATGCTCCGCATCTAAAAAATGCTGCAACAGACCGACGCGGATGCTTCGGTTTTTATGAGCAATGCCTAAGTTTTTGTGCGAGTTATCAGTCGAATCTTAAAAAGCGAGGGATTGCTTGCTGACGCTCTCTTTGGTAACCACCGATAAGCCAGGCGTATCAATTTCGGAGCGGAATAACTTCATCATCCTGTCTGTGCAGGGCCTATCGTAAAGAGCTATAGCCAGCTTAAGCGGCCGCCCGGTCTCGACCGGGCGACAGTGCGGCGACAGAAAAGCACCCTGAGTGACGGCGCTTACAGCGCGCCACCGGCGAAACGCGTAAGTCCCAGACGCCACGCGCGAGGGTTGAGGACATCTTACTAGGACCCGCACCCTCGCATCCAGGTACATTTTCATTAGTTCTCATTGGCCCTCCAGGTGGAGCACCCTGTATCGATGGCCACGCGTTCCGGCGTTCGGGTTTCATTCCGTGCTGACTGTACACCATTGCACAGTGGATCGAAGTGGCTCGAAAAGAGGAGACAATAATAATATGCACTTTCTTAGACGTCGCTAAGGCTTATGACAGCGCTCCACGCGACAAGCTTTTATCAAGGCTGGAGCAGCTCTGTATGCCGGCAGAGTAGACCGAGCTTATTAATCGCTTATACACAGGCAACATGGTGACAACTTAGGGGGGAGAGGTCAGAGCAGAAGTGATCGTGGTGACACGTGAATTACGTCAGGGGTGTCCACTCTCGCCGCTTCTCTACATGCTGTTTGTCGCACGACTCGAGAAGCGTTTGATTGAAGCAGGACTGATCTTCTCGCTACTGCACCTGGAATTCGGAGACGCCGTGAACTGGGTGCCACCGGTTCTTACCTTAGCGGACGACATTGAGCTGACGGCGGGCTGTTAAGCGGAAACGCAACAACTTCTCGACATATGTGCTTATGAGGCTGCCGTGCTTGGTCTCAAATACAACACATCCAAGTCTACCGTGATACATTTCGCGGGCACTAAAAAGAAAATCTCGATTCTCTCAGATTGGGTTTTGACGTATTGCCGGTACTGAACAAGTATAAGTACAGTGGTGCGGTGTTGTCTAACAAGGAAGGCTGTCTGAAAGACCACTACGTATACCTCCGTCAGTCCGCCACACGGGGAGCTAACATCCTCCGTAAGCGCAGCCTATGGATTCATAGTGAGCCGCGAAATGTGGTTGGTGGTGGTTGTGCCAGGTTCGAAATTCGCCAACGCAGTGTTGTGTGTACCAGGGGACATAAGAACCACCATGAAGCGCAGACAACGAGAAGTGCGACGCCAAGCGCTGGTCTGCCATGGCACGGTGGCGAATAAGGCAGTACAAGGGGACCTGGGCTGGCCGTCTTTCGAAGCGAGGGAGGCTACAAGCAAGGTTTCACAGTACGGGAGGCTTCGACTCATTGACTGGTGTCGCTGGGCCAAGAAGCTCTTCATATACGCCCATATGACTTCTCTGCAGAGCCGTTGGCGAAAGCACCTTTGCCAGATGGAGAAAAAGTTCGGCTTCTTGACAGAACCGGTGGAGGCGAGCACAGAAAAAAAATGGGTGTTTGTGGTGCGCAAGGGAGTTCACGAACAGGAGAATGTGCAATGCACATTCTCCTGTGCACGAACAGGAGAATGTGCAATGGTAGGATGCTCCCCGGACAAAGACAACCCTGACATTGTATGTGGAAATAAAACAAATCGCGACAGAGGCGCGGCTCTACGGCAACAGCTTGGGCGGCCGCCTGCTGTTCGAGGCACGTGCGGGTGCCCTGCCCACACTGGCGTACAAACAGCGCTTCGACAACAATGTGCAGTCGACTGCATGCCGAGTATGCCAGGTTGAGAGCCAAACAGCGGAGCACATCATACTCCATTGTGGCGTAATCCGACCATCTGCCACATCTCCCACCTAAGAGGCGAACGAACTACACGGAGGTGTCCTGCCTCTAGCGACGGCGCTGGGCTTCTCGACAACAAGCGAGAGAGCCAATAACACTGAGGCCTCTCGGAAGACCATCGAACAGACGAAAAGACGACTGGGGGATGGGTGGCATCAAACATAGCAGACGGGCGCTGAATTCACTCCCACGCTTGGGCACGATTAATCGAGCCCACCCGTTATAAAGGGAGCAGCCGCAGTATCATCATCATCATCGAAGAAACGCAGATTCAGCTCGGTGCACTCTTCGGTGGTGTGGTCGCCGAAGTATTCACTGCGCCGAAGCTAGCTGCAAAGACTAAAACAAAGTGCTTACTCCTTGTTGTTTCATTATCGGTTTGCCCCCTGCCCCTCAAAACAAGGCTGTCAATTCTTCTTTTACGTTCGGCGGCGTACATGAGCATATAATAAAAATGATATTGTATCTTATAGAGTTACCTCTCGATGACATGTATTTTTACGCGTCTTCCGTTAAGGTGTGCATCTTCTTTGTTTCAAAATTGTAAATTTACGTTGATCAACATCGCATATTATGGCACATGCAGCCTTTCACTGCGTGCGCGGGTGAATATAGCCTGTTCTATTTCTGAATTAAGGAACAGTTTTTTTGTGTTGTATTTCTTCTTGGGATATGCTTGCCGACGTGTGTGTTCGTTTTCTAAGTGAACTCTTTAAACAAATCAGAGCGAACATCGACCTTGAGGCGATTGAATTCCTTATCAACTCGAAGTTTAGATGACTCTAAAACAAGGATGTTACAGTTTTGAATAAAGAAAGAGCCAGTAAAGCCGCTCAAAAGAGTGACCTAGGCTCAGGGTGCGAGGTCGAGTTCCCACTGCACAGAGCCTTGTCTCGAAAAGTACAGTACGAGAAATATGTCGTATAGGTTGGAGGCATACAGACACCAAATAGCTTTTTGCCCATAAAACAGTGTTTGTTTTATGAATAAATATATTTCACAGAGCCTGCTCCAATGTTATAGAGACCAACATTTGCATTTGGGATGCGGGGAAGCCGCCTCGGTGGCTCCGAGGCGAGAGCGCTGGCCTACGGATCCCCATGTGGCGGGTTCGAATCCCGGCCGAGGTGCCCGCAATCTGACGGAGGCTGATTGCGGAGGAGGCGCCGTGTAACTGAGCATTCGGTTGCACGTCAAAAGATCTCCAGGTGGTCCAAATTAATCCTCAGTCCTCCGCTGGGGCGTGCCAGATGCCCGTCGTTGGTTTGGCACGTAAAACCCCCAAATTTGATTGATTTTAATTGGGATGCGAGGAAAACATCCGGCACTTAACCCGTTACTTTTGACCGTAGCTTACGTTACGATTCGATAGAGCCAATGGAGCACCGCCAACAGTGCATCGTCATGACGCTCCTCGTTTTGTGCGTTTGTTATCGCGTCCAAGTCATTCACTCACAAATAGTTCGCTGGATTATGCCGCAATCACTGCGAGTAAGCAGAGGACAAGTTCGTCTGCTTTTTTCGCAGAGATTCTGGTGACGTCAGAGCGCTGAGTTCTGGTCGGTTCTCATTGAAGGATAGTGGGTAGACCTCAAAGCAAGCATGCCTTGAGGTCTACCCACTATCTTTCAATAAGAGCCAATCAGTGCTCGGCGTTCAGAAGGCCACCGGAATCTCTGCGAATGAAGCAGACGAACTAGCGCTCCGCATTCGTCTAGCTGGTGATAAAAAAAAAATGCACGAAGACAATGTACGCCGCGCGATGACGCACATTTGGTGCTGCATGATTGCCTCCATCGTACTGTAGCGTCGACTCCGGTGGGACCTAACGGAAAGTTTTAGGGAATCTTTTTTGCACATTCGATACGGTGGGATGGGCCCTCAGGGTACAAACTGCGCATGCGCTACCACAGAAGACTCGCACTCGCGCAGTTGGTACAGGAGCGTCCATCGTACCGTATCGAATGTGCAGACACGGTTGCCTAGAACTCTCTAATCTGAAATGGAGTATACCACCGTTGACTTCACATTCGCTCTGCCTGGAAGAAGCTCGAGTTACGGAATATATATTACAAAACAGCGCAACAAAGACGGGACACAAAGTAGAAGGGTACAGGACATACGTATGTCTCGTGTCCTTCTACTTTGTGTCCCGTCTTTTTTGCGTTCTTTTTTTTTTGTAATATGTCGTTCAACCAACCAGCCCATCAATCTATCCTGCTAGAATTACGAAAATATAAATCGCCTTAAACCATCTTTCGTATTTCTGAAAGCAATTGTTCGCGGCGGGCTTTCGGTATAGGTAATTCCGCCGTGATCGGTTGAAAAAAAAAAAAAAAAAAGCATGCGTACTGCTTACATAAAGCTGACTCAAAGCAAAAGGGTGTAGAAGTCGACGCCACGACCTTTAAGACTGCCGCACGATGTTTGATTCATCAACCGACTTCCACGTGGTTTATTAACTTTTTTTGCCTCAACATATGGCGTTGGCAACGTAGCAAATGCCTAGCAGCGATAGCATAATGGAATCCGCGATGCTCCCACCTGCCGTGCAGTATAGAAAAAAAATGCATACAGAGGTAGAGAAATATATATATATATTTAGGTATTCTTGTACACAATCAGCAAGATATAACATTTAATGCACGGTCGTAATGGGTTCATCCTACCTTGCTTTCGTGGCCATCTTCTCCACATTGCACAGTAAGTATACCTTCACTTCGAATATGAGGAGCCGAAGTCAAATATTTGAAGGCTGAGTACTCCACACAAAATATTAAGAGAATCGACAAAGTATTTGAAAACAACGTTGCTTAGAATTATATATATTTAAACAAAAATCAATGTATATATTTTATATCACTGTTATAAAAAAGGCAGCGAGGAGTGCCAGATATACAAATTATCTCTCAATGGCTCCGACGTCATCTCATTTAGTTTCCTAAATTCAGTTGTGGCATGCACTGTCATTCTTTGACCGATTATATGCATTTACGGTGGAAGATTTATTCCAAATTTGTTTTATGTTTTACGCTTTAACAAGTGTTGCAAACATATATGCGGTTTTATTTGTATTCGGGCAGCGGAATACATCTGTATTCTTTATTTATTTATTTTATTTTATACGCTCTGGCGGACACCGCATCAAGTACATAGGTTTTTATTCAGACACATTTATTTTTAAAGAAATAAAATTCCCAAGAGAAGGAGAAGTATGCCGAGGTACTAAAAATTATAGACAGGGACATTTTGATTGAACCTCTATTCCAAGCTTTTGTAGCGACTGGTTCTAGAGACGTTTTTTTTTGTATAAATGGTAATTTGTGTATTTGTTATTTATCGGCCTATATGTCGCGCTATTGCATAAGCCACATCCCTATTTAATTTGCCGTTTTCAGAAAGAAAAGATTATATAAGATTATGATGATTAAAACCTGAGACTAGCAAGGATGCGTGAAACAAAAAGGAATTGAAATAAGAAAGTGGAACGACATTATGAGTAATAAGCACCAGCTCACGTGCACTTCGTCCAGTTTCTTTTATTTCTAATTGTACAAAGTCGTTTTTGAAAGAGTTGCAGATCTGTGTATGGTGGGTGGAGTCGCTGCAACCGTGGACCAATCTTGTTGCGTTTCTGGACGATTTTGACAGCTGGGAGAGCGGGACATTGGGGGGGGGGGGGGGGGTGCTCCGCTATTATTCCATCATCATAAACTTGGAAATTACCTCCATCTTGCACACTTAAGGTGCATACTCATAAAAAAAAAAAAAAACGCGTATAAGCCACTTCAGAAAAACTGCGAAAAGCCAGAATATGGAGTAAACTAATCAGACAGCATTTAGAAAAAAAGGCTGTAAATTTCACTAAAAATGTAATTGCAATCATTGGGCTGCACAGGGGAAAACAGCAACAACTACAGATTGTTTTTCAAGAAGGCATTCAAAACAACGTGCGCCAAACACTGCCCAGGCTAAAAGAATCTGCTGAGAGGGATGAAAAAGAAAATGGCAAGCATCTATCTATGTCTATATTTATCTATATATATATATATATATATATATATAGTGAACGAAGAGGGGAGTAGGGGGTTATTAAATTTATTGCATTAGAGTTAGGGAAAGGGAAAGGGCTGCACTTGTCAATCTTCACTCATTCCCATTGTATACACGGTGCAGCCTGTCCCTATGGGGAGGAGTGGTTCCCTAGATATCTTGGTAGACGGGTCCTTTCCGACATTTGGAATATATATATATATAAAACTCCGTGATATATTACTCCCGGCAAAAAAACTTTCCACGTGCGGTTGTAGCAGTTCTTCGGTATTTTGAATAGGGCTAGTGTTTCAAGCGAATTCCCTAATGTCGCAGTCACATAATACATCATACAAAAGACAATCTGCAAGCACCTTCTGAACGTGTCTCTTCCTTGAGTCATATTGGTCATGACACATTGTATCACATTGGTCATGTCACGTTGGGCCTGTCACAATGGTCAAACTAAAACCTTCTTCAGACCTGCTCGAAGCATTTACATGTGCAAAGCAAAAGTGCCTCAAACCTGCTCGACATGTGATCCGAAGAAAATTCTTTAATCGTGTCTGTAGAGACCATCGTGACCTTTGTATGATGTATTAATTGTGTCTGAACAGATAATGCTTCGGTACTTGCAAACAACTTTGAATGTCACATTCCCTATTAATTTCCCTAATACAAACAAAAGCCCGTCTTCATCCCAAAGTGAGTACAGTCGCCCAACGGGGCATTCCATCTGAACAGGCTAGTGCTGTCTTCGCTTTCCGCGTCTGGAAGTGGAGACGAGGTTATGGTCGCCGTCCCCAATCAAAAGAGACGCGCTTAGTTTTTTTTTTTTTTTTCAGATTGCATTTTTTGACTACTAACGGCCTGTACTTCAGCTTTTTCTTGTCCCTACTGCCTGATTCCAGACAATGGACAAGATATTGTCGTTTTATCGGTATTTCCTCCATGTGAAAACCTTAGGCCCATATGGCAATCAGATCCTCTACGCAAGCCAAAAAGAAAAAAAAAAGAAAACGAAACAACTTTGGAAGGAAATAAAAATAAAAAAACCTTCAGATAATTGTAATACAGTTGCCAACAAGACATGTAATGCGTCAAA
>JABSTQ010008201.1:0-43307 GCA_013358835.2 Ixodes persulcatus | reverse complement strand
GCGTTCGTTTTAAAGGAAAACAATCTAATAGATGTAATTGAACTTGCGCGTCCCAACAACACGCAACGCTACACCCACTGGCAGGGTGATTCTCGCGCGCGCTTGGACAGAATTTATATATCGGACGAATTTGAATTCAATGACGCCCGCTACGATGTTTCACCTGTTCCTTTCTCAGACCACGGCTTAGTAACTTTTGAGTGGAAGGCTGGCACAAGCCATCCTTCAACTCCGCGTACTAGCGGGCACTGGAAGCTAAACGAGAGCCTCCTTGAAGATGACGAGTTTTCAACCATCATAAAAGAAAAACTACGGTTAGCAGCCGAAAACTCGGCTTTTGATGCTGTAAGCTAGGAGATTTTGAAGGCGGAAGTGAAAAGTGAAGCCATGTCATATGGGGAAAGGAAGGCCAGGGAAAAAAATTTAAAGGAAAAAGAACTGTTGCATAATTTAAAAACTCTCATTGCGGCAGACGCCTCATCGCCTGGAGAGTTTAGAGAAGACATAAAAGCCATAAAATGCGAGCTTTTGACTCTGATGAAAGAAAGGTACATGGTAGCTGTGGTGAGGAGCCGGGAAAAACTGGTCGAGCGAGATGAACAACCTTCAAAGCTTTTTCAGTTTTTTGAGAAGCAAAGAATCAAGTGTAACACTATCCGGCAGATAAAAGACGAAAACGGACGGAGCGTTTCCACGCAAGAGGAACTTGCAGACGTGTTTTACGAGGAATATGTTCGAACGTTTCAAAAGAAAAACGCCTGCGATGGCCGTCTTGCGGAAAGCATGCTACAGCAGCTTCAAAAGGAAGTAAGCGAAGAAGTACGCGAACGCACTAACACTGAAATTGTGGAAAGCGAAATTCGGAGGAAAATCCGAAAAATGCCGTCAAACAAGTCACCCGGGCCCGATGGCATAGGTGCGGCATTTTACAAGAAGTTTCTAGACCAGTTGGCACCTCTCCTACAGAAAGTGTTCAAAGTTATATTCAAAAGAAAGCTCTTAACACCCACCATGCGCCAGTCCCTAGTGGTTCTAAATTCCCAAGCCGCATTCCGGCAATGACATACCTTCAGTAAGCAATTTTAGGCCAATAAGTCTCTTGTGTACAGACTATAAAGTTTTGACCGAGAATCTTAGCTCGAAGGCTGGAGAGAGGTATTGCGGAAGTGGTCGGAGATCACCAGACCTACGCGATCAAGTCGCGGTCAATTGCGCACAACCTCCACGCTATGCGAACAGTATGCGAAGCGGCAGAAGCGTTCAACACGCCCCTTGCGGTCCTTCAAATTGACCTGAGTCGTGCTTTCGACCGGGTGGACCATGAATTCTTGTTCGAAATCCTAAAACGCATCAACGTAGGCGACGTTCTTTCCGATTGGGTGCGCCAGTGCTACAACGACATGTCTACCAAAATATTAGTAAATGGAAAAAAGACAGGAAAGATCAGTGTACAGGCGTCTGTCAGGCAGGGGTGCCCGCTGTCCCCACTGCTATTTGCGCTGTACTTAGAGCCACTGTGCAAGGCTATCGAAATGGATGAAGGAATTCGAGGGCTTCAACTGCCAACTAAACAACTAAAAATCCTGGCATTCGCAGACGATGTTTCTATTATTTTTTCCGAAGAGAAGGGGCTTTCGAGGGCTTTGGACGTAATTCGAGATTTCTGTGCCGTATCGGGAGCTCGTCTTAACCTAGCCAAATCTACAGGTACGTGGCTGGGTAACTGGGCCTGCAAGCCATCAAGTGTGTTAGGGATGAAGTGGTCGTCCTCCCTGGAAAAGTACCTTGGCGTGCCGCTCACGTTGACGCCTCCTAGCCATGAAACGTGGTCGGTCAAGCTTCAGAAGATGAGAGCGTCACTCCTGCCATGGCGCACGAGACAAATCCATCTTATCCAGAGAAGCTTTGTGTGTAACACTGTACCCTTTCCTAGTTTGATGTACGCGGCCCAGGCTATTCCAATCGACGCCAGCACGGCGTCCAAGGCCCATCGGCTCTTCGCAACATTTGTTTGGCAGTCGCCAATGGAGAAAACGAGGCGCACAAATCTCTTTCTTAGTCTTAATGCTGGGGGATTCGCCTTGGTGCACGTGGCCCTCAAAGTAAAAATAAGTCGGTTCTTTTTGTTTAGAGACTCGAATGATGCATATCACGCGGTGGTCATTCCAGAGCCTTGGGAGTGCGCACCTTAGCCAGTGGGTGGTTGGCCACATCGGAGCAACCGAAAGCAGCTAAGTGCCTACGGTTCTACAAAGAAATTGCGGAAGCAATCAACTTTTTTGAATCGAGGTACTCGTGGGAGTATCTCCAGCAAGTTAAAAAGAGAAAACTCTATTGGGACACAGTCAGCAGCATGTTTCCAGCTCCTTTGTACAGAAATGGTTTCGAAACATCAGCTGGAAAAGACGTCCTCAGGCGATTGCGCAGCCTCCCTGCTTCTCCCAAAACCAAAAACTTCTTCATTCGTTTTCACACAGAAACCCTGCCAGTGAAAACTTGGTTAGAAAACAAGGGCTTTTATCTTCCAATCGGAACTAACTGCAGTGTCTGTGGTGAGCGGGAAACGCTCCTTCATGTGTTTCAGGATTGTAAGGGCGCCTTCTGTTTCTGGGCGGATTTTCGCCATATTTTTGAATGTAACTTTGAGCCAAGCTGGGAATCGCTCAAGTTTTTGTACTTTGGTGAGGAACGGGGAGTGGAGTTTGAGTCGTTTGTTGCGATGGCCCTTCACGCGCTTTGGTTGTGCCGGAAATTACTTGTGGAGGCGGCGCCTGTGCGGAAAACCGCGTGGCAGTTGTTTCGGGAGAGAGTAGAGTGGACACTGAGCGCAGTTAGCACAGTACCAGACGATGTCAACCACGCCTGGCTCCAGATAAAACAACAAATTAAAAAAAGCGTTGCGGCCCGCAACGCAAAGCCGCCCTGGCAAAAAAGATTTTAGAAAGAGGGTGGGTCCAAGTGTTCTGTTTGTAGGCTCGAAACATTTCGTGTGTTTTCTTTTAGTAGTGTGCATGCCTAGAAGTGTAGGCAACCACTGACCTGGCCATGCGGCTGGTATGTACCAAATGTATACTTCTATAATAAAAAAATAAAAAAAAGCTCAGTTGGTTAGAGCGTCGTGCTAATAACGTGAAGGTCACAGGTTCAATTCCTGTGCAGGCCATTCTATGTTTTTTTTTTTTTGCTTTATTTCACTTTTTGAGCAGACTGGAGAAACCGCCACGAAAGCGGAGTAGCAACCTGGCCTGCTAGCTGAGTTGGTTAGAGCGTCGTGCTAATAACGCGAAGGTCACAGGTTCAATCCCTGTGCAGGCCATTCTATGTTGTTTTTTTTTGCTTTATTTCACTTTTTGAGCAGACTGGAGAAGCCGCCACGAAAGCGGAGCAGCCACCCGGCCTGCTAGCTCAGTTGGTTAGAGCGTCGTGCTAATAACGCGAAGGTCACAGGTTCAATCCCTGTGCAGGCCACTCTATGTTTTTTTTGTTTTTTTTTTGCTTTATTTCACTTTTTGAGCAGACTGGAGAAGCCTCCACGAAAGCGGAGCAGCCACCCGGCCTGCTAGCTCAGTTGGTTAGAGCGTCGTGCTAATAACGCGAAGGTCACAGGTTCAATCCCTGTGCAGGCCATTCTATGTTTTTTTTGTTTTTTTTTTTGCTTTATTTCACTTTTTGAGCAGACTGGAGAAGCCGCCACGAAAGCGGAGCAGCCACCCGGCCTGCTAGCTCAGTCAATTCGGCTTCCGGTGCTCGCCGCGCTCGGACGCACGGATGGCTGGCTCCAGCGGAGCTGTGACAACGGCCCTTTCGGGCCGTGGTTTTGCTACGTCTGATATCCCCCAGGACTATCGTATTATTCTGCCGCCCCTGCCAACAGGTACCATCGTACGCACCACTGTTCTTTTCCACTGTGATGTCTCGGGTAGGCCATACAAGATTGGTGACTTCAAGTCAGGGCTCCAGAGCATCGGAGTCCTTCAAGACCTCAAGGCATTCGGCTCTTACCAAATGAACCACGTCTGGATTGCTACCTTCCACTCGCTGGCTTCAAAGCACAAGATGCAAGACGCACAAGAACTCCGAGTCAAGGGTAAGCGCTGTCTGGTGCTAGACCCTAACAAGGCCGAGGTGCGGTTAAAACTGCACTGGGTGCCGAGCGACGTCCCGGACGATACCATCCGGAGAGCTCTCGAGCAATATGGCAGGGTCGAGGGCGTCACTCGAGAAGGCTGGCAGGAAGAGGGATTCCAGGGAGTTGAATCAACCACCAGAGTAGTAAGTCTCAAGCTCAAAGAAGGCGTCACTTTGGATAGGCTCCCACACCAGCTGCGTCTTCCACACGGCTCGGTGCTCGTCATTGCGGACGGGCGCGCCCCAATGTGTCTGCGATGTCGAAGGACTGGACACGTCCGCCGCGAGTGCAAGACGCCACGATGCGACCTGTGTCGACGCTTTGGCCATGAAAAGGACGACTGCGTCAGGACTTATGCAACGGTCACAGACGGCACGGGCGGCATCGACGAGTCCGAGCATATTATGGACGAGGAAGAAGCGGAAATTGCCGCTGGCGGCACACCGTCGGCTAGGGGTAACGTTCACCGAGCCAAGTACCTTCAACAGGGCTGCCACTGAAGGTGCCGCGCCTGCCACGCCCCCCACGCTCCAAGACTACCCATTGTTATCGGCTACCTCAAAGGCAGACGTAAACGGCGGCAGCACGGAAGTCAGCGCTTCCGCCAAGGCTGCGTCACCACGTCAGGAGGATAAGCACAACGGCGACTACGGGGGCACCGAGGTGGAGATGCAAGCTACGCCGGACGATAAGGACCACGCCAACTTGGAACCATCGGAAAAAGAGGATTGGGCCAGCACAGAGGAGGAAGGCCAAGGGCTGCACGAACAGCGCCTCAAGATGAAGCAGCCTAGCCAGAGACGTTTTCGATACAACCCTAAGCCTCGGATCCTGCCGGACGCCCGCCGGCAGAAAGACTCTGCATAGGTTCGCTTTATATGCCCTCTGTTGCATGTTATAGGCGCGTGGTGGTTGGTTGGGTGTAATGCCACAGGTTAGAAAAGTGGCCAAGGAGGCACTAAAAGTTTGCAAAATTCAATTTAAAAATAGTTACGCTTAATTGCGTTAGCTTGATAGCCCAAAAAAGGAAGCAATGGCTACTCAACACGCTTTTAGCGGAAAGAGTTCAGGTGGCCTTGCTACAAGAAACTAAATTAACCACCGAACATGTAAAGCAGGCTGTTCTATTTTTCGAAAACCACTTTGAATTTCGGTATGCCCATGCAATTTCGCATAGTGCAGGCACGGCGATACTAATTCGCAAGCGAAGCGGGATTGTGCTGTTTCCGGAATGGGAGACAGATCAGAGTGGGAGAATTTGCGCGGTTGATGTGGTTTACAATAATGAAGCATTACGATTAATTTCTGTGCATGCGCCGAATCTCGCAGTAGAAAGGAAACTATTTTTCAATCAGCTCAGACAATACATGAACACCCGGCGCAGACTATACTCGGAGGAGATTTCAACTGCGTCACCCGAGCAAACGACTCCTCGAAGGGACTCCGACAGGATTCCAGTTTGACGGAACTAAAGAAGCTAATCCGAGACTTTGATTTACAAGATGTAACGGAATTTGTAGAAGCACCTGCTCCCGGCTACACTCATTGGCAAGGCGATTGTCACTCGCGCCTTGACCGAATATATGCTTCGAGTCGCTTAGCAGCTGATACGGCCAGCTATCAGGTCAAGCCGTTAGCTTTCTCCGATCATGCCATAGTTGCGGCGCAGATAAGAAAGGTAAAAGAGAAGCCAAAACGCGACTCATGCTGGAAAAGTTGGAAGCTAAACGAAAATGCTCTCGAGGAGGAGGGGCTGCAGCGCGCAGTTAGAAACCTTATCACATATAAAGGGAAAGGAAACGACGCAACTGCCGTACACTGGGAGCTGCTTAAAGAGGAGATAAAAATGTGCATTATAGCCTTTTGCCAAGAAAAGTCTCGGGAAAGGAAGGCCGTTAAGAGGGAATTGACGAAGGCGCTGCAAACTCTAATTCGAGAAGAAAATAGGACGCCCGGTGTGTTTACAGCTGATATTCGAGAATTTAAATCCCAACTGCTCGGAATACTAGAGGATGAGTATCGCGGAGCAATGATCAGATCACGATTACGGACGCTAGGGCGTTCGGAAGACCCTACGAAAATCTTTAAAACGCGTGAGCGCGAGCGCGCGAGCCGCAACCAAATTAATCAACTTCAAAGCAAAGGGAACATCATCTCCGACCCCGAAGAAATAGAACGAGAGCTGGTCACCTTTTTCAGCAGCATTTTTGGTAAACAGAGGAACCTCAACGGGCAAGCAATGAAACGAGTGCTGGATATCATGCCCCAGGTACCAGAGACAATAACTGAATTCCTGAATAGGCCTATCAGCGAGTCAGAAGTACAAAGTGCCATTAAGGAGCTAACACCGAACAAATCGCAGGGTGTAGACGGTCTGGGCGCAGCTTTTTACAAAACCTTTTCCGAAGAACTAGTCCCCATTTTAACGCAAGTTTACGGAGACGTGTACAAAAGAAAGCTCCTCCCGCCTTCCATGAGACAGGCAGTGACGGTACTAATTCCAAAACGGAAGTGCAGGGGCCCCATTGCAAGTAGTGAAGACTTTAGGCCGATAAGCTTGTTAACAACAGATTATAAGATCCTGGCAAAAATTTTAGCAAAACGCCTGGAAACAGCTTACCAAACGCTGGTTGGAAATCATCAAACGTATGGCTTCAAAAACAGATCAATATTCGCAAACTTACACACAATGAGAGTTATAACAGAAACGGCAGAAGCCATGGAACGTCCCACGGCCGTCCTGCAAATAGACTTAAAAAAAGCATTCGACAGAGTGAATCATACTTTTTTATTCTCCTTATTAGAGCAATGCGGAACGGGAGAGTTTTTAGTGAATTTTCTTAAAATATGCTATAGGGACATTAGTACAAGACTCTTGGTCAACGGGCGCAGGTCGTGTAGCATTCCCGTCAAGTCGTCTGTACGGCAAGGTTGCCCAATGTCGCCTATTTTATTTGCCATTTACCTTGAACCGCTGTGCAAAGCAATCTTAAATGACCACAGCATAAGGGGAGCTTGCCTGGGCTCAATGTCAGTTAAACTGTTGGCATACGCAGATGATGTGACACTGATTGGCCAGTCGCAAGAGGAGGTGAGGAAGGCAGTAGAACGTGTCAGCCAGTTTTGTGGCGTTTCAGGAGCTAAAATGAACCCCAAAAAATGGGTCGGGACTTGTCTGGGACCATGGCCATCCAAGCCAGAACTATTCTTGGGTATAGCGTGGTCAACATACATCTCCAACTACTTAGGGGTCGGATTGGGCAGCACGCAGCTCAGGACAGGCGTAGATGGCATACATTTGAACACGTTGAGGTCAAAGCTTCAAGAAGGGTGGGGGAGGTACGTACCATTTTTGAATAGAGCGTATGTCAGCCATGCGGTGTTTTTTTTTTTCAACCGTTTGGTATTCACCGCAAGCTGTGCCGTGTAGGCAGCTCGATGTACAGAAAGTACATAGATTCTGTGCAACGTTTATCTGGGGTTCTGGTTTCGAAAGAATGCGCCGGAGCAACCTTTCCATAAGTAGGCAAAAAGGAGGACTCGGATTAGTAAACTTAGAAATAAAACTAAAAGTGCAACGGTTTCTTGTTTTCCGAAACCGAGACAAAACTCCCGCGCTGGTGGCGGCGTTCCGAGAGCTTGGTGGACACTACCTTGCTCCCTGGATGAAAGAGACAGATGGCGCTCCAAAGAAGTGCTCGACGCTTCGCTACTACAAGGAGATCAGAGATGCGATCAGGTTTTTCGAAGAACGCTTCTCATGGGAATATCTAAATAAAGTAAAGAGAAGACGTCTTTATTGGGATACCCTAGACCTCGTAATGCCGCCTCCAATGTATCGCCAAATGTTCCCCGACGCCGAAAGATCGGACGTGTTTAAAAGGTTAAGTGTTTACCCGGTTCGCCCAGGCACAAGGGACTTTTTTGTGCGCTTCCATACGGAAGTCCTGGCGGTTAAAACATGGGAGGAACAAAAGGGTTTTTATCTGCCCTGGGGCGTGAACTGTGCTATATGTCCTGTCCCTGAGACGTTGCTACACACATTCTTGTATTGTTCTAATGCCGAACTCTTTTGGGCGCAGCTACGCGCAACTTTAAGGATTGAGCTGTACCCAACATGGCACAGCATGAAGTTTCTTGTCGCTCCTGATCAGCGACAAAGCAGGTGTCACGAACTTCTCACTCTGATCGGTCTGCATGCGATATGGAACTCGCGCACCGATCATACTTTGGTGCGTGAACGCGGAAAATCGGCGTGGCGCTACTTTCTAGATGGTTTCAAGTATACGTCATCGATCATCAAAGCAACCTCTTTTGAGGAAACGAAGCACTGGGAGAGATTCTAATCTCTAGTGAAGTGAGGACATTGCAGACCGCAAGCAACTCCTAGAGGGCTGCCGCCATGCTGATATGTTGAGCTGCAGTTCGTTGCATGTCATGTAAATAATTGTTGCAGTAAGTTGTGTCAAAAGCACTGACCTTTTAGAATGTAAATAGAGCGTCGTGCTAATAACGCGAAGGTCACAGGTTCAATCCCTGTGCAGGCCTTTCTATGTGTTTTTTTTTGCTTTATTTCACTTTTTGAGCAGACTGGAGAAGCCGCCACGAAAGCGGAGCAGCCACCCGGCCTGCTAGCTCAGTTGGTTAGAGCGTCGTGCTAATAACGCGAAGGCCACAGGTTCAATCCCTGTGCAGGCCACTCTATGTTTTTTTTTTTTTTTTTGCTTTATTTCACTTTTTCAGCAGACTGGAGAAGCCGCCACGAAAGCGGAGCAGCCACCCGGCCTGCTAGCTCTGTTGAGAGCGTCGTGCTAATAACGCGAATGTCACAGGTTCAATCCCTGTGCAGGCCAATGTATGTTTTTTTTTTTTGCTTTTTTTCACTTTTTGAGCAGACTGGAGAAGCCGCCACGAAAGCGGAGGAGCCACCCGGCCTGCTAGCTCAGTTGGTTAGAGCGTCGTGCTAATAACGCGAAGGCCACAGGTTCAATCCCTGTGCAGGCCATTCTATTTTTTTTTTTTTTGCTTTATTTCACTTTTTGAGCAGACTGGAGAAGCCGCCACAAAAGCGGAGAAGCCACCCAGCCTGCTAGTTCAGTTGGTTAGAGTGTCGTGATAATAACGCGAAGGCCACAGGTTCAATCCCTGTGCAGGCCATTCTATGTTTCTTTTTTTTTGCTTTATTTCACTTTTTGAGCAGACTGGAGAAGCCGCCACGAAAGCGGAGCAGCCACCCGGCCTGCTAGCTCAGTTGGTTAGAGCGTCCTGCTAATAACGCGAAGGCCACAGGTTCAATCCCTGTGCAGGCCATTCTATGTTTTTTTTTTTTTTTTTTGCTTTATTTCACTTTTTGGGCAGACTGGAGAAGCCGCCACGAAAGCGGAGTAGCAACCTGGCCTGCTAGCTGAGTTCATTCCACTGCCGGTCGCGATAGCGGACGGACGTGATATGGATCGCTCCTTGCAAGTGGTGGCGGCCGTGCCCGGCCGCGGTGATAACAGGTCTTTTGCTGCTAAGGAATACCGGATGCAGTTGCCGACACTGCCCACCGGCGATGCTGCAAAGCTCAGCGTCGTTTTGCACGCTGACCTCGACGGGCGCCCGTACAAGATTGAAGACTTCAGGCAGCCGTTGCAACAGGTGGGCGTTTTGTCAGACGTGGCGGGTCTGGGCGCCTACCAGATGAGCCACGTCTGGCTGCTTAAACTGAAAACTCCGGAAGCGAAAGCAAAGCTTTTGGAAGCAGGGAGTCTTCAGGTGAAAGGTTTGACGTGCCAGCTCGTCGACCCGAACCGGAGTGGAAGGTGGATGGTTTCGTCGACGTTGAGTCTACGACCCTCGTCGTGAAGATCACCCTCAACGAGGGAGTCTCGCTGGAGAGCCTGCCGCACCAGCTCCGTCTCTGCGGCGGAAACGTCTTGGTCGTGGTGCCCGGGCGTGCGGCGAAATGTCTCCGGTGCCGTCGCACCAGGCATATCCGCCGCGACTGCAGGGCACCCTGGTGTGCGGAGTGCCGCGGCTTCGGACACGAGCCCAAGGACTGCGTCAAGACGTACGCTCGTGCAGCCGGCGGCAGTACCATTGCGGAGGCCACAGAGCTTCTGATGGACGAAGAAGAGGCGGAACAGGCGGCTGCACCGGCGACGCCGACAGTGCCTCAAGGGCAGCCCGACTCGGAGGAAGCCAAGGGAGGCCCTAGCGAGACGGAGACCGCCGCTTCTCAGACGGAGCCATCGCACAAGACGTCTCCCGAAGGAACCAGTGACGCTCCGGCGAGGGATGGAATGGCGACTCCGGAAGCACCAGTGGATGCCGTCCAAGGAAGGGAGCCCGCGGTCGCCAAGGGTGGCGACGACGACCACGTTATGGTAGTCGAAACCACTACAGTGAAGCGCCGTCTGGATGATGCGCCGTCCAGGGGTGGGGAAGGACAGCTGAGACGCCTCGAGCGTGAGTGGTGCGGGAAGGTGGGACGGTTCAAGAGCCGGCCCGCGTCTCCTGTACGCCACAAGGAGTAGCCACAGTGAGTCGTCTGTGCAGGCCATTTTTTTGCTTCATTTTACTCCTTGATTAGACTGAAGAAGACGCGACGAGAGCAGAACAGCCACCCGGCTTGCTAGCTCAGGCTGATTCTGCTTCTGGCACTCGCCGAGAACGGTCGCAGGATGGCTGGCTCCAACGGAGCTGCGACAACGGCCCCAGCTGGCCGCGGTACTTCTACTTTTGCTGCGTCAACGTCTGCCGAGGACTACAAGGTGGTGCTGCCTCCCATCCCAATGGGGGCAACGATTTTAAATTCAGTTCTTTTGCACTGCGATTTGAGAGGCCGCTCCTATCGTATTGAAGATTTCCGGCAAGAACTGAAGCGGTGCGCCGTCCTGTCCGAGATTGTGGCGCTCGGTGCTTTCCAGATGAACCACGTCTGGTTAGCCACGCTGCGAACGCCGGAAGCCAAGAAGCGGCTCATCGACTGCAAAGAGTTGAAGGTGAAGGACCTGAGGTGTGTTGTCATCGACCCCAGCAGCACGGAAGTTCGTCTACGCCTCCATTGGGTCCCGTATCATGTGACCGACGACGCGGTGAGCAAGTTTTTGGAACCCTACGGCAAGGTTACAGAAGTCGCACGTGAGAAGTGGCACGTCGAGGGTTTCGAGGGCATCGAGTCGACTACCCGGGTGGCGCGCATGACGCTGAAGAGTGGCGTCACGCCCGACGGAATACCTCATCAGCTGCGGCTTCAGGGGGCGAACGTCCTTGTCGTAATCCCAGGGAGGGCGCCGGTCTGCCTGCGCTGTAAGCGTGCCGGGCACATCAGGCGCGACTGCCGCGTGCCTAAGTGCTCGGTGTGCTCATGTTTCGGCCACGAGAAGGAAGAGTGCGTAAAGACCTACGCCCGAGGAACTGGTGGAGCGGCGGCGGAAGACCTTTCGCCCCTAACCATGGATGTCGACGAGGCTGAGCGTTCCGCTCAGGGACAACAAGACGAAGCTCCACCGTCTGGTGAGCCCTGCAGTCATCCTGTTGGAGCGGAAGGCTCGACTGAAGTCTCACCTGTAAAGGACAAGAAGGAGGTGGCTGGTGGCTTTCCTGAACCAGGCAGCGCGGCACCCCCTCCCACGGCGACGCCAATGGAGAAGACCGTAGCCCCGCGCGAGGCCTCCCCCCCGACTTTCGAGAAGGCGCCTTCCGAAGGTCACGACACTATGGACGAAGTTACCGAGTCCATCAAGCGTGGTCTCGACGAGAACCCTCCATCGACGCCGGGCATGACACCCAGGCCCAACCCTTGGATGGAGAGGACAAAGAAGGGGCGTTTCCAGCCCACGCCCACCTTAACCCCAGATGACCGGAGGCGACTCAACAGCAAGTAAGGCGGCTGACGCCTGGTTACAAAGACTGACGTCCGAATGCCAAGGCAAGTGCTACAGCAAAACCCATGATTTGTACGTTCCAACCAGCAATAACGGTCGCATCGCTAAATGTTCGAGGTTTGAGCGCCAGGAAAAAACAATACCAATTGCAGCGTTTGCTGCTTAAAGAGAAACCCGATTTCTTAGCGGTGCAAGAGACTAAAATGGCTGAGGAGGAACAGGTTGCTAGTGCTCTTAGACCTTTTCTGCAGTCGTACGAAGTTTGTGTCTCCCACGCGGTTGGTTTTTCTGCCGGATGTTTTCTTTTTTTTTAAAAAGTCCCTGCCCTTGTCGGAGTTAGCTGTAACCACCGACACAGAAGGGCGGTTCATCATGTGCGATTTTTCCTTGGCGTCTTTTCAGTGGCGAATTGTTTGTGTGTATGCGCCTAGTACGGTTAAAGACCGTGTTTCCTTTTTTATTGGCTTACGCCGTTTTCTAGAATGTGATAAAACGATTGTGTTGTTGGGCGATTTCAACTGCGTTGTAAGGGCAGCAGACAGGACGCCCCTGAGGCGGAGCAGTGACAAGAGTGTGCAAGTTTTAAGCGAACTAGTTGAAGACTTTGACTTGGATGATGCCGGAGTGGTGACGAATGAAACGAGCGAGATTCGTTTCACCCATTTCCAAGCGTCGTCTCATGCGCGCCTAGATAGAGTATACGTATCGGCCTCCGCGGCAGCAATGTTAAGAAAGTATCGCGTCACACCAGTGTTTTTTTTTCGGATCATTGCATGATTTCGACAACAATCGGCGAAAAAGCGCCGGCGAAGGCCAAGTTTAACTGGAAGCTGTGGAAGCTTAACACAAAACTGCTTGATGATGAAAGTTTTTTTGCAGCGGTAGATAACGTCTTCAAAACGTTTTTTAAAACCGCAAGGGGAGATATTTTCGAGACATGGGAGCTCATCAAGCAGGAAGTGAAGATGCTTGCTATCGAAAGGTCGTCGATTTTAGCGTACGAGGCACGTTGCGACGAACGTGGCTTAATCGAAGATTTGCAAGCTCTGTCCAGAGCCTAGTGTGAGCGACCCGGCACAGCTCTTAAAGATTTGGAAACAGTTAAGCAACGCCTGGCGCAATTTCATCAAGAGCGTTACCGCGGAGCCATTGTTAGGGCTCGATCAGATAAGTACTTGATGGGAGAGCAGCCTACTAAACGGTCTTTGGCAGATGAGAAAAGGTTCGCGCTTCGCAACGAAATTGACGAAATCGAGTACAACGAAGTGATTAACACGAGCCCAAGTAGTATTGAGCAGGCTTTTGTCGCACACTATAGGCAAGTTGTTGAAACCCAAGTTAAAGGAAGGCAGGACCCTATGTGTGGAAAACTTATAGAGTCCCTGCCGCAACTAACGGAAGAGGAGAAGGAAAATCTCACAGAGCCGATCACTCTTCAAGAGGTCGAGAGAGCAATAGACGATTTGCCGAGCTCGAAAACGCCAGGACCGGACGGGCTATGCGCCGAATTTTATAAGAAATACAAGAGCGTAATCACCCCGCTTTTTTTAGAAGTTATTTGTAAAGCATACGAAAGGAAAGTACTGCCGCCGTCTTTTTCACGTACATACACTGTGTTAATCCCCAAAAGCGCTGACGTTGCGAAACTACGTCAAGTCACTGGTTTCCGCCCGATAACTCTGTGTAATGTAGATTACAAGATTTTTGCTAAAATCCTAGCGAGGAGGTTCCCGAGTGTTGCCTACCAGCTCATTGGAGAGCATCAGACCTGTGGAATACAGGGTCGATCTATTTTTACTAATGTGCACGTTGCCCGAACTGTTTTGGAGGCATGTGACGATGGCATGGGCCAAGTTGCCATGCTGCAACTGGACTTAGATAAGGCTTTCGATCGAGTTAAGCACGATGTCCTTTTTGATGTTTTAAAGCACGTGAATGTGGGCGAGCGTATTTTGGACGGGGTTAAAATGGCGTACCAAGAGTGTACCACTAGGCTCATTGTGAAGAGGGAGTTGACTGAACCGATACGTGTGCGAACATCCGTAAGACAAGGATGTCCCTTGTCGCCGTTATTGTTTAACCTCTATTTGGAACTTTTTTGTTTAAGCGTTCAGAACAGCAAGCAATGTCACGGATTTCGGTTGGAAAATGAGGAGATAAAAGTCATGAGCTATGCAGATGATGTCACGGTTTTTTGTAGCGATAAACCAAGTATCAGCGCGGCTGTGACGTTGGCAAGAAACTTCTGTGAGGCTACAGGGGCAGCTATAAATTTGAGCAAGTGCCGTGGGTTTTGGCACGGAGAGTGGGCCACAACCCCTTCGGTGTTTGAAGGGGTGTGTTGGGACCGTGTGCCATGCAATTACCTCGGTGTGCCACTAAAATGTTATAGGCAAAGCAAATCCTATTGGTCGGGAGTCGCCGCCGACCTGGACAGGCGCGCTTCCCGTTGGAAGCAGCGTGAACTGTCCATATTTGCCAGAGCGACAGTGTGTAATATTTTCCTAATTGCAAAATTATGGTACGTGATGCAGGCTATTCATTGTGCTCGCTTGAATGTGCAGAAATTTCACCGTGTTTTTGCCACGTTTATTTGGAATTCAATGTGGGAGCCGATGAGGAGAGACAATCTTTTCCATCGGATTCGTCACGGTGGTCTCGGTCTCTCGCATTTGTTTTGCAAACAGATTGTATCCCGATTCTTTTTTCTACGAGACCAAGAGCATTCTTTCATACGTACGTTTATACAAACCAAATTGTCTTCTCATTTGCCATCTTTTCTTGTTTCGTCCCATGGCGGCGAACTTAAGAGATTAGTGGGATTCCAAAAGGAGGTGGTAGACGCGGTGTTATTTTTGTCTGCCCGTTTTTCTTTTTAGTATTTGTCCGCTGTTCGCAAGAAAACGCTTACACGCGATTTATTGATAAGTTTGTTTCCAGACCCGTTGTATAGGACTGTAGTCTGTAGCGGGGGCCAAGATGTGCTCAAGCGAGTGAAGAATATGTGCGTTCCCCCTTCCGTTAAAACGTTCTTTTTTAAATTGCATTCCAATACACTGCCCGTTAAGGTGTGGCTTGAAGGTAAGGGTATTGATGTTCCGTGGTCGGTAGAGTGTACTTTGTGTAAGAAACCTGAGACCATCGAACACGTTTTCATTTTTTGCTGGGATGCGGTATTCTTTTGGGATGTGCTCCAGCGCACGTTGAAGAAAGAACTGTGCATTAGCCAATCAGTCATACGTTTTTTTTTAAATGTGAGTAATGATGATGGCATACCTTTTGATATGATTATGTTGTTGGGTTTGTGCAGTATTTGGAGGTCGCGGATGGCGGTCCGTCATGCCGACCCCAGTGTGAAAGAAGTGCATCATTATTTTTTCAGCCTTGTGAAGCAAGTGGAAAGTGTTTTTTCAAACCGTAAAGCGAAGCCCGAGTGGCTAGACATTTGTAAACCGCTCCTCGAAATGCGAGGATTTTAATGTGCCCTGCAATAAATCTTGCAGAGCTTTTTTTTAAAGTGACATGACCGTTTTTGCAATCCTTCTGCAATAAAGAAATAAAAAACCGGCTTGCTAGCTCAGGTGGTTAGAGCGTCGTGCTAATAACGCGAAGGTCACAGGTTCAATCCCTGTGCAGGCCATTTTGTTTGCTTCATTTTACTCCTTGAGCAGACTGAAGAAGACGCGACGAGAGTACAACAGCCACCCGGCCTGCTAGCTCAGTTGGTTAGAGCGTCGTGCTAATAACGCGAAGGTCACAGGTTCAATCCCTGTGCAGGCCATTTTTTTGCTTCATTTTACTCCTTGATTAGACTAAAGAAGACGCGACGAGAGCAGAACAGCCACCCGGCCTGCTAGCTCGATTCCACTTCCGGCAGCCGAAGCGATCGGACGTGTGTATCATGAGCTCCGTAGGAGCGGTGTCAGCGGCCGCGTCTGGCCGTGGTACTTCTGGTAATTCTGCCTCTGGAAACCCTGACGAGTACAAAATTATTTTGCCTCCCCTGCCAAACGGATACGTCGCCATGAACTGTGTGTTTCTGCACTGTGACGTGAAAGGCCGGCCATACCGGATTCAAGACTTCCGCGACGAACTGCTGCGGCTGCAAGTGCTGAAAGATCTGGTGTCGGCGGGACCTCACCAGATGAACCATGTCTGGATGCTACGACTGGCTTCGCTTGCAGCAAAGCAGAGGTTAGTGGACGCCAAAGAACTAACCGTGAAAGGGGGGCGGTGCCTCGTAATGGACCCCGCCAACGTGGAAGTTAAGCTCAAGCTGCACTGGGTGCCCTATGACGTGCCGAACTGTCACGTAAAACAGGAGATGGAACGGTACGGCAAAGTGACTGACGTAAGGCGGGATTTCTTCAGGGAAAAGGGTTTTGAGGCGGTCGAGTCAAACACCCGGACGGTACGCCTGACTCTCAAGGACGGTTGTACCGTCGACAGCCTCCCCCACGAAATTCGTCTGGAAGGCTGCAAGGTCCTCGTCGTTGTGCCAGGACGGGCCCCACTGTGCCTCAGGTGCAGGCGTACGGGCCACATCCGGCGAGATTGCCGCGTCCCTCGCTGTACGGACTGCCACCGGTACGGCCACGCAGCAGAAGACTGCATCAAAACCTACGCGTCTATCGCCCGTGACCACAAGTCGGAGGACAACACCGACTACGTCATGGACGACGCGGAGGCAGAGGAAGTCGTCGGAGGGTCATCGCCCGTCACCCTGCCATCGACGGAGCCTAGTGGTACGGCCGCGCCCAGCAACGACGGCAACCCTGACGCAGTGTCCTTCGTGCGCAACCCCGAGGAGAAATCCGAGGCGCAAGTCACGCCCCGCGAAGACACGAAGGAGCGTCTGCCCCATGAGCAAGCACTTTCCGGATGCGGTACGTCGGCAACGAAGCCCGGCCATCCCGGTGGGCTAAACAGCGAGGCCGGAGGGGAAGAGTGCCAGGACGCAGACATGGACTCCACCCTCAAGCGACCGAGGGACTCTGCGCCAACACCAGCTGCAAACGTCGGAACGGCCGCCAGCGGGTTACCTGTGCCAGGAGTCAAGAAGTTTCGGGTCGTGGCGAAGCCGCGTGTCCCGCCGGACGATCGTCGCAGGAAGGACTCCCTGTGAGTCCTTTCGGGCATAACCGGCAGTGCAAGTGTCAACCGTATTTTTGTTTCCATTGGCTTTTTCTTGCGCGAGAGTCTTTTTGTGAGCGAGCCTTCCTTGTTCTCCGTCTAGCCTCCCTTTCAACGGTTCATGAACCTTGAACGATCCTTACGGGTGGGCACGTTAAACGAGCGCGGCTTATGTGCCAGGCGTCGCCAATACCAGGTAAACCGCTTGTTTATCGAGAATGACCTGGACATAGTCGCGGTTCAGGAGTCGAAAATGGAAGGCGAGGCCCAGACGGAAAACATGGTACGGCTTTTCGAAGCGAGGTATGACGTGTGCGTCAGCCACGCTAGGGGGACGTCGGGGGGTTGTCTTTTATTTCTAAAGAAATCTATCGGGACCGTGGAACAAGTCGTTAGTTGTGATTCGGGGCGCCTTGTCTTGTGCGATTTTATTATTTCCAAGTACAAACTTCGTGTGGTGTGCATCTATGCCCCTGTTAAGACGGAGGAACGTTTATTTTTTTTGAGTTTATTGAAAAGTATGTTCAAACTGATCGATTAGTTATATTATTGGGCGATTTTAATTGTGTGTGCGCGCCGCAGGATAGGTCAAATAGCGTGAGGTTTCGGGACGCGAGCTCGGTGTTTTTGTGCGACATGCTTCAGCGGTGCGATTTAGAAGACGTTGCCCACTGCGCGTCCCGCGGTAGGGGTTTAAAGTACACTCATTTCCAAGGTGCAAGTCATGCACGCTTGGATAGAGCGTATGTCTCCCTCGACCTTGTAAGAGCGTGCAAGCAATACGCCGTTGATCACGTGTCATTCAGTGATCATTGCCTTGTTTCCTTTTTAATTTGTTCCTCCAAAGATACGCCTAAAAAGTTCATGTGGGATTTGTGGAAATTTAATTCCAAACTACTTGAAGACGAGCTTTTTGTACAAGCGGTCCGAAAAAATCTTGAAGATTCAGCAAACGCAAAAGGGCAAGGATTTGGAGTGAAATTGGAATTGTTTAAACAGGAAATAAAATTGACTTCCATCGAGCGCTCCGGCCTATTAAAGCATAACGAAAAGAAAGAATCGCGCGAGTTAAACAGCTTGCTTTAAAGGTTGATGCTGAAAGAATGCCTATCACCAGGTTCTTTTTCGGATGAAATTATCAGTATCAAGAAGCGCGTCGAAATACTTGATACTGAACAATACAAGGGGGCTATGCTGCGAGCGCGATGGAACCGGTTATCATTTGGTGAGCTACCCACGAAAAGGGCGATAGGCGCGGAAAGAAAATATGCGAGTCAAAATGAAATCACGGAAATTTCGTATCAAGGCGTTCTGACGAGCGATAACGCCAGCATACAACGCGCGTTCGTTGAGTACTATAAAGAACTGTTCAGTTATCGTGAGCCTAAAAAGGACGGGTTTCGGGATTTTTATTTGCAGTTAATGCCGAAGCTGGCAGACGAACTAAAAGAAAAGTTAGAACAACCTATAATGTTGTGGGAAGTAGAAAAAGCCATCGACAACTTGAAACCGGGAAAGTCACCCGGCCCTGATGGTTTAGGAGCAGAATTTTATAAAGCTTTCAAAGATCAGCTTGCCCCGTTTTTGCACTGTGTGTTTACCGAAGCGTATACCCTTAATGTTTTGCCCCCGTCGTTTTTGTGCACACACACGATTTTCATTCCCAAAAGTGAAGACCGCTTGAAACTCCGTTCCGTTGGTTCTTACCGCCCTATTACATTAACCAATGTGGATTACAAGATTTTCATGAAAGTATTAGCGGAACGATTACAAAGTGTCATAAGCATTATCGTTGGCCCACACCAGAAGTGTGGTATAAAGAGCAGGAGTATTGTAACGAACGTGCACGTTGCACGTAGTATTTTGGAATGTTGTGACACTATGGAAAGAAGAGTGGCAATGTTACAAGTCGACCTGGAAAAGGCATTCGACCGGGTGTCCCATCAAGTCCTTTTTGCTATTTTAGATCATGTGAATGTGGAGGAAGTTTTGTGTAATGGTATACGTATGGCATACCAAAATTGCGCCACCCGTCTTGTTTTGAACAAATGTGTGACCGAGCTTGTTCGTCTCTTTTCTTCCGTGAGACAAGGCTGTCCGGTTTCGCCGTTGCTTTTTTGTATTTTTCTCGAACCATTTTGTTTGAGCGTTATTCATAGTAGTTACATTCGAGGTTTTAAGTTACAGACTGTTGAAGTCCGCATTTTGTCATATGCGGACGACGTGGCAATTTTTTGTATCGACAAAGACAGTGTAAAGAAAGCCGTAGAGTTGACTGAAATGTTTTGCGACCATACGTGCAGTTCCGTTAATTATGAAAAGTGTGTGGGACTTTGGCACGGCGATTGGCTTACTAAGCCGACGGTGTATGAACGCATTGCGTGGGCCGATTCGCCGTCTCGGTACCTTGGGGTACCATTGAATCACTATCGCAACACTGACGAGTACTGGCGCGATGAGACTGAGGCTTTGCGCGCGAAGGCAAACAAGTGGGGAGGCAATGGTCTATCAATTTTCGCGCGTGCATCTGTGTGTAACACATTTCTTGCCGCAAAAATTTGGTATGTGTTGCAGGTGTTGCATTGTTCCCGTATTAACATTCACCGCATTCATCGCGTATTTGCCGTTTTTATTTGGAGCTCGGTATGGGAGTGGACGAGCCGAACGAATCTTTTCGGAAGGGTCAGTGTTGGCGGTCTGGGACTTTCCCATTTGTTTGTGAGACAGCTGGTTAAAAGATTTTTATTTCTTCGTGACCAGAAAGATCCTTTTTTATGCACGGTCATCCAAGCGAGGCTGCGCAGCGCTCTTCCCGATTTCATTGTGTCGTCTGGCTTAGACGTCACTGGCTGTTTACGCGGTTATCTAAAAGAAGTCGTTGGTGCCTATCAGTTTTTAACGACTCGCTTTTCTTTGGAATACTTGTCCGGTGTCTCGCGGAAACGGTTGACAAAAGATGTTATTGATTTAATTTTCCCCACTCCTTTGTACCGTATGTTTTTCAGTGAAGGCCCAGGGCAGGATGTGTTAAAACGTGTCAAAAGAATGGTCATTCCCGCCTCAACCAAAACGTTTTTTTTTTCAAATTGCATAGCCAAACCTTACCTGTCAAAGCATGGCTTGCCGAGAAGGGTGTACCTATTACGTGGACCGACAACTGCATATTATGCAAAAAGCAGGAAACCATCGAACATGTTTTTATAGACTGCTGGGATGCAGTGTTTTTCTGGGACGTCCTTCAAAGGACGCTCAAAAAGGACCTGCCTCTTACGCCACACGGAATTCGTTTTTTACCTGTTAAAGGGGACGACGGTGTACCTCTAGACATGATCATGCTGCTGGGCCTTTACAGTCTGTGGCGGTGTCGCATGGCCGTGCGGCATGCGGACGCCGATTTGCGATCTGTGCACAAGTATTTTGCAGAGCAAATGTGCTTTATGAGGGAACTGTATAAGGCCCAGCAACCTTGGCCTGAATGGTTGCCACTTCTTGAGGGGCTTGCTAACCTCAAAGAATTTTAACATTTTTGCGTCAGCCAGGTGGGCTGAAGGTTTTAACCTCTTATTTTGAGTGTATCTTGTTGCCTTGTTGCTGTCAAAATCAAGCAATAAAAAAAAAAGGCCTGCTAGCTCAGTTGGTTAGAGCGTCGTGCTAATAACGCGAAGGTCACAGGTTCAATCCCTGTGCAGGCCATTTTTTTGCTTCATTTTACTCCTTGAGCAGACTGAAGAAGACGTGACGAGAGCAGAACAGCCACGCGGCCTGCTAGCTCGGATTCCACTTCCGGCCGCCGCAGCGTACGGACGTGTCAATCATGAGCTCCTCCGGAACGGTTTCAGCGGCCGTTGGCCGCGGTAACAGGAACTCGGACGCTGTTGCCCAGGAATACCAAGTCGTTCTGCCGCCACTTCCAACAGGTACTACAGTTTTGAATACAGTGTTTTTGCATGCCGACGTGAGTGCAAGACCCTACCGTCTGGAGCATTTTCGCGAGGCCCTCGTCGGTTTGGCACTGTTCACCGAGGTGGTCGCCTTGGGGGCGTACCAATACAATCACATGTGGGCGGTTACCCTCAAGAGTGCAGAAGGAAAAAAGAAGCTGCTCGCCGCCGGCGAGCTGGCCGTCAAGGGGAGCCGGTGCATTGTGGTCGACCCGAACAACCAGGACACACGCCTGAAGTTACACTGGCTGCTGCACCACGTTCCCGACGACGAAGTGCGACTGGCCCTGGCACCCTGGGGCAAGGTTACGGAAGTCATCAGAGACCTGTGGTGGGCCGCGGGCGTGTGCACCACAACACGCTCGGTGTCACTCAGGCTCAAGGCTGGAGTCACGGTGGACGCCCTCCCACATCAACTGCGTGTCGCCGGCGACCTGGCCCTGGTGGTTGTCCCAGGCAGGGCACCGCTCTGCCTTCGGTGCCGGGGGAAGGGGCACATATGGCGGGAGTGTCGTGTACCACGCTGTGTGCTCTGTCGACGCTTCGGTCACTACGAGAGCCAGTGCGTTAGGACCTACGCGTCCGTCACGGGGCCCTTAGCAAACGAGGACGAGGCTGAACATCTCATGGACGTGGCCGAGTCCGAGGAAGCTGCCTGCGACGAAGCTGGCGGGCCACCTCCTGGGGCAACGCCCCCTGACCGCACCGATGGGGATAAGAAAGACTCTGAGAGTGGCAGGGAGCAGCGCCTGCAACATGTAGAGCGAGGAATGAGCGACACCCCTTCGGTGGAAGGCACCAAGGCCGCAAGTTCGGTTCCTGCGACGACGTCCTGCAAAAAGCCGGAAGCCATGAGTGTCGAGGTGGCAGGCTCCAGCGGCGCTGTCACCAAGCGAGCTCGTGAAGAAGGCGTCGACGAAAGACCCAACTCCGGTGAGGCCCTCCCCGATGAGCCACCCCCCAAAGCGGCTCCGGTGCGCCGTGCAAGCGTCAAGCCGAAGCCCAACATTCCGCCGGAGAGACGTCCGTCGGTAACATCGCCCCCATAGCAGCGAGGGTCCGCGCTCGGCTAGGCCCCGCTTATCGAACTGGAGACCGGCGGGACTCTGGGAGGAAGGTGGCTTCGCGTCTTCACGTCGAGGCCCGTAATGAGGCGTTCGGCAATCCCGTTGGTGGGTGCACCGGGCGACGCAACAAGACTGTGAGTCTATCGCCGTTCTTGACGACCCGGGGAAGCACCATGCGACCCGTTTGCTCTAACTCTTAAATGGCAGTGAACCTTACGGTAGCTCTCCGCGTCGCGACGTTGAACGTGCGGGGCCTGGGAGCAAGGCGACGAAAGTACCAGCTCAGCCGCCTTTTTCTAGAGCACGATCTGGACATAGTTGCCGTCCAAGAAACGAAGGTGGAAAGTGTGGAGCAAACGGACCGCATGGTGCAGCCTTTCCGAGCTCGATACAATGTCTGCGTGTGTCACTCTGTTGGAACATCAGGAGGTTGTACTCTGTTTCTGCGCAATTCGTTGGGTATTGTTGAAGAGACAGTTACAGTATGCGAAACAGGTCGTTTAATTGTTTGTGACTTTTCCTTTTCTGAATCACAGTGGCGGGCAATATGTGTTTACGCGCCAAATCGTGAATATGATCGGAAAGTTTTTTTTGAACGCGTTGAATATTACATAAAATGCGAAAGACTGGTCATTATGTTGGGCGACTTTAACTGTGTGTGCGCAGCAGAAGACAGAGTGCGCAGACAGTCTGTTCGGGATCAGAGTGCTCTATTTTTGAACCTGGTAGTGCAAGAGAGTAATTTAGAGGACATTGGCTGTGTTTTGTCCCATACTAACTCTCCCCAGTTTACGCACTTTCAACGTGAGAGCCACGCTCGCTTAGATAGGGCGTACGTCTCTGCGTGTCTTGTTCCACTGTGTGAAAACTATGAAGTTAAGAACGTATATTTTAGCGACCATAGTTTAGTCTTGTTTTCAATTGGGGGAAAAGAAATAAAATCACGGTTTAACTGGGATCTTTGGAAATTTAATGATAAGCTTCTGAATGATGAAACTTGTACGAATGATGTGAAAGAACGCATTGAACAAATGCTGGCGTCTGAGTCGCGAAGCTTTGCTGAACTTTGGGAGCAGTTCAAGAATGAAGTTAAAATATTTTACGCCGGCAGGAAAAAGATAAAGAAAAAGAGTTGCAGTTTCAGCTAGATTTCGTGTTAAGCATATAGAGCGCGCAACCCGGAAAGTTTACAAAAAAAAAATAAAGAAGTTTAAAGTAAACTGGAACTTATTGAAGTAGAAAAATACAAAGGAGCGGCGATAAGAGCCCGCGCCGAGCGTCTGTGGTTGGGTGAAACGCCGACCAAGCACTCGCTGAGCGATGAAAAGAGATACGCGTCACAACATAACATAAAATAAATACAGTACGGCGCCTCGATAACCCGCGAAAAAGAACTAATTAAACGCGCATTCGTGGAACATTATCAAGGTCTTTTGGGGCATAGTAAGCATGTAGAAAAGGGATTCGATCGCGAGTTTCTACCACTCATGCCAAAGTTAGATGACGAAGTTAAAACGAGTCTCGAGGCGCCAATAAGTCTGCGAGAAATTGAACGGGCAATCGATGAACTAACTCCCGGAAAGTCGCCTGGGCCCGAAGGGTTTAGGTGCTGCTTTTTACAAAGCATTCAAAGGCGATGTAGCTGTAGCTTTGCACCGAGTTGTAATACAGGCGTATGACAAAAAAGCAATGCCACCGTCTTTCCGCAAAACTCATATCATTTTAATACCTAAGTGTGCCGATCCCGTGAGGCTTTTATCGGTAAAGTCCTACCGCCCTATAAGTCTGACCAACGTAGATTATAAAGTGTTCATGAAGGTTTTAGCGAGAAGGTTGCAAGGAGTAATAACATCAATTGTTGGGCCTCATCAAACATGTGGTATTAAGGGACGAACGATTTTCACCAATATCCATGTTGCGAGAAGTATGTTAGAGTGTTGCGACGCATTTGAAGGGCGAGTAGCCATGTTGCAACTCGACTTGGAAAAGGCTTTCGATCGCGTTGTGCATGATGTTCTTTTCCGTATTTTAGAACACGTCAATGTTGGCTCGGTAATTCTAGAGGGGGTTAAGATGTCTTACACGGACTGTTTTTCGAGCATTATTATTAATAGGGAAGTTAGTAAAAGTTTTCAAGTTCAGTCGTCGGTCAGACAGGGGTGCCCGTTATCACCCCTGTTGTTTGCTGTTTACCTCGAACCGTTTTGTTTAAAGCTTTTGTACAATGAACGAATAAGGGGCTATCGGTTGATGTCGAGTGAAGTTAAGGTTCTTGCCTACGCGGATGATATAGCTGTTTTCTTTGAGGATACAGACAGCATTAGAGAGGTCTTGAGGGTGGCTATTTTATTTTGTAAGTTGTCAGGTAGTGTTGTCAATTGGGGTAAATGCGTGGGATTTTGGCATGGCAGCTGGGAAAGTGCACCTCGTGTTTTCGAAAATATTTCATGGACTCGTTCACCGGTAAAGTACCTCGGGGTGCCACTCGAGCATTATCGTGACACAACGGAGTATTGGAAAGACGAAATCGAAGAGGTCCGAGCGAAAACACTGAAATGGGGGGGTCATGATCTGTCAATGTTTGCTCGTGCGACAGTTTGTAACCTTTTTGTTGTGGCGAAAGTCTGGTATGTGCTGCAAGCGCTTTTGATGGCGAGGGCCAGCGTTCAGAAATTGCACAGTCTTCGCAGTTTTCGTTTGGGGATCAGGATGGGAACGCACTAGTCGTACCAACCTGTTTCGCTCTGTGCAAAGCGGCTGGTTGGGATTAGCCCATTTGTTTCTTCGGCAGGTTGTGTCCCGATTAATTTTTTTGCGTGATCAGAGGGATTTATTTTTGCGGACTGTATTGCAAGTTCGCCTCTGTCATGCACTGCCCGATTTTGTTGTCTCGTCTAGTAAGGTTGATTGTCCTGGGGTGCGTGGTTTTCTGCACGAAGTTGTCCGAGCCTTCCAGTTTCTGAAGGTGCGTTTTTCGTTAGAATATCTGAGTGATGTATCGCGAAAGCGTTTGTACAAAGACTTGGTGGACGTGGTGTTGCCAGAGCCTCTGTATCGATCTTCTTATTGCGCTGGCCCTGGCAAAGATGTTCTCAAAAGAGTAAAAAAAATGCCTGTTAGGTCATCAGTAAAAACGTTCTTTTTTCGACTGCATAGCGGCACACTCCCGGTTAAACCGTGGCTTGAGGAAAAAGGAATATTTGTTCCCTGGTCAGTTAACTGTTTGTTATGTAGAAAACCAGAAACTATAAACCACATCTTCTTGGACTGCTGGGATGCAGTATTCCAATGGGACATTTTACAACGAACTCTGAAAAAGGATCTGCCAATAACAGAGTATGGCATTCGTTTCCTCCCCATTGGCAATGAAGGGGGCGTGCCCTATGACATATTTATGCTATTGAGCCTGCACAGTATGTGGCGAACAAGAATGGCCGTGCGTCACGCTGACGCAGATGCACGTCCCGTGAGGGACTGTGGCGTATATCAGGGAAGTGTACAAAGCCCAAAATGAGAAGCCTGAATGGCTGCCTATGATGGATACACTGGTCGCCCTGAAGGAATTTTAAACCATTTGCGCCGGCCTGGGACGGGCGGGCGTTTTTTTTAACATTCATAGTCTGTGTGACGCATGTATTCGTTTGTGATGCCAAGCAGGCAATAAATAAAAAAAAGGCCTGCTAGCTCAGTTGGTTAGAGCGTCGTGCTAATAACGCGAATGTCACAGGTTCAATCCCTGTGCAGGCCATTTTTTTTCCTTCATTTTACTCCTTGAGCAGACTGAGAAGACGTGACGAGAGCAGAACAGCCACCCGGCCTGCTAGCTCAGTTGGTTAGAGCGTCGTGCTAATAACGCGAAGGTCACAGGTTCAATCCCTGTGCAGGCCATTTTTTTGCTTCATTTTACCCCTTGAGCAGCCTGAAGACGCGACGAGAGCAGAACAGCCACCCGGCCTGCTAGTTCAGTTGGTTAGAGCGTCGTGCTAATAACGCGAAGGTCGCAGGTTCAATCCCTGTGCAGGCCATTTTTTTCCTTCATTTTACTCCTTTAACAGAGTGAAGAAGACGCGACGAGAGCAGAAGAGCCATCCGGCCTGCTAGCTCTGGCCGACCACCGAAGAGTTCGGACGCAGGATGACGAGCTCCCAAGGAGCGGTATCAGCGGCCGTATCTGGCCGTGGCTTATCTGATGTTGGAGGCTCCGCTGACTATAAGATTATTTTGCCACCCCTGCCCAACGGATACATCGCTAAAAATTCTGTTTTTCTACATTGCGACGTCCGCAATCGGCCGTATCGCATTCAAGATTTTCGAGAGGAACTTCTGCGTTTGAAGGTGCTTCCTGAGTTGGCGTCGGCGGGCGCCCACCAGATGAACCACGAGTGGATGCATCGCATGCACACGTTGGCAGCGAAGCAGCGCCTGGTCGACGCTAAGGAGCTGCGAGTGAAAGATGGGCGGTGCCTGGTCCTTGACCCCGCCAACACCGAGGTCAAGTTGCGGTTTCACTGGGTCCCTTACGACGTGTCCAGTTGCCAGGTACGTCGAGAACTCGAGCGCTACGGGAAGGTCTCGGACGTCAGCCGGGAACACTTCCGCGAGAGGGGCTTCGAGGGCGTCGAGACCAACACGAGGGTCGTCCGGATGACCCCGAGAGACGGCGTCACGGTGGATGACATCCCTCATGAGATTCGTCTCGAGGGGTGCAAAGTCCTCGTGCTGGTTCCCGGACGAGCTACTCTGTGCCTCCGCTGCCGGCGCAAGGGGCACATCAGGAGAGACTGCCACGTCGCCCGGTGCACGGAGTGTAACCGGTTGGGCCACGAGAGTGCGGACTGCGTCCGCACTTATGCTACCATGGCCCAAGAACAGGTGGATGACGATACGAGCGACCTGCAGATGGACGAGGCGGAGGCGGAAGACGCGGCCGGAGGAATCACGCCCCCCACCGCAGATCCCAAGGACACGAGCTCGGACGTCCGCCCGGCCACTCAGGTCGAGTGCACCACCCGAGTTCAACGCCTACCACCAGCGACGACCGTTGAGTCTGGGAGGAATGCGGCTAGCACAACCCAGCCCTCCTCCCGGATGGCGCAGAGTCCGGTAACGTCCGGGGCCAACGCCGGAGACGACCAGCAGCCCCAGGAAGACGGCAGCGAAGCAGCGGAAGCCATGGATGCCGAAGCCATCCTGGCTGGTAAGCGGCAGCTGAGCGATGTTCTCGCCGAGACCGCTCCCGACGACGAAGGTGGGGGCGAACCGCCCTGGCACCACATGGGACCCAAGAAGCACCGAAGAGCACCGCCCAAGCCCCGCATCCCCGCGGATGATTGCCAGCGCAAGGGCTCGTTGTGAGTGAATGACACTCGGACCCTTTCGTACGTACTTAATTATAAAGCCGGTTTAAACGGGTAAACCTTTCCTTTTGGCGAAGGATCGTTTAACAGCCCTTTTTCTTAAATGACACCTGCACGTTACCAACCCTTTCGTTGCGCCACATTAAATGTGCGAGGGTTTAACTCTAGGAAAAAACAATACCAGGTGCAAAGGCTTTTAAACGAGGAAAACATCGATATCCTCGCCGTCCAAGAAACAAAAATGCATGAAGACGATCAAATTGCACTCGCATTAAGACCATTTTTAAGTGCGTACGAAGTGTGTGTCAGCCATGCTGTCGGTACATCCGCGGGATGCTTTTTGTTTCTTGCGAAGCGTATTGCGCTTACAGACCTTAAGGTCACTACAGATAGAGGGGGTCGCCTGATTTTTTGTGACTTTTTGTTGGGGGGTTTGCAGTGGCGTGTATTGTGTATTTACGCCCCAAACAGAATCTGTGAGAGAGAGTCTTTTTTTCGTCAAACAACAGAATATGTAAATTGTGAAAAATATATGATATTTTAGGAGATTTTAATTGTGTGTGTAATGTCCGAGATAGGGCATCAGCGAAATCGATTAGCGATAGTAGTAGTACCTTGTTAAGAGATATTTTGGATGAGTATTTGTTAACCGACGTTGCGGATATGCACGTCGAACGTGAAGAACTTCGTTTCACCCACTTTCAGCAGTCATCGCATGCACGATTAGATCGCATATATGCGTCCACGGAATTAGGCCCTATTACGGCGGCATACTCTGTCAAACCTGTGGTTTTTAGAGATCACTGTCTCGTAGGCGTAACGGTTGGAATAAAAAGTAAATCGTCACGAAACTTTAACTGGGGTCTCTGGAAATTTAATGTCAACCTCCTCAAGGATAAAAGCTTTACTGATGGAGTGATTAATATTTTAGACAAATTAGGTGAGAGTAAATAGCTTAGTTTCACTGAGAAGAGGGAATTATTTAAAGAGGAGGTTAAACTGTTAGCTATAGAAAAGTCGTCCATCGCAAACTACGTATCAAAGAAAGAAGAAAATGGTTTGCAGCAGTACTTGCTCACGCTTCTCAATGACGATAGCGAGTGCCCCGGTAGATACGCCGAAGAGATAAAGGTAGTTAAGGGTGAATTACAACGTTTTCAAGATAATCGGTATCGTGGCGCGGTTGTGCGGGCGAGGGCGGAGAAGTTTTTGCTCGGCGAACAGCCCAGCAAAGCGAGCACTGGCGGATGAAAGATGCTTTGCGCTGGCAAAAGAGATAACTGTTTTAGACCATGACAGCGTCACCTGCAACGACAAAGACGGCATTCAAAGAGCATTTGTTGCTCATTACACGAACCTTATTGGAGGCAAAGGTGAGCCGAAAGAAACAGCCGCCTTGAAAGGTCTTCTCCAGATAGCACCTGAGCTATCCAGAGAAACAAAGGACTGGATGGAACAACCCATCACAAAGTCGGAGATTGACCGAGCCATTGAGAGCCTCGCTGCTCATAAAACGCCAGGACCAGACGGCATCTGCGCTGAATTCTATCAGCATTTCAGGGACCAATTGTCGCTCTTCCTTTTCGAAGTAATCCGTGAGGCTTATCGACGTCAAGCGCTTCCGCCCTCGTTCCTACATTCGCACACGATACTGATCCCCAAGTCTAAAGACGAAGCTCACAGACGTAAGGTATCGAGCTACCGTCCTATTGCGTTGAGCAACGTAGACTATAAGATCTTTGCGAAGGTGTTGGCGAGACGACTTCAGCACGTTATACGCCAGTTAGTTGGGGATCATCAGACCTGTGGAATTAAAGGGAGGGCAATTCAAACGAACATTCATGTCGCGAGGACCATTCTCGAAAACTCTCGAGCAGAGGGAAGCCAGGTAGCGATGATTCAAATTGACCTGGAAAAGGCGTTTGACAGAGTATGCCACGGGGTGCTGTGGGAGGTTCTACATAAAGCCAATGTAGGTAACATTGTTATTGAAGGAGTCAAGATGGCGTACTCAGGTTGTACGACGCGTCTTGTCATTAACAATTCTTTGTCAGAAAAAATTAATGTCCTATCTTCTGTGCAACAGGGGTGTCCCATGTCTTCTTTATTATTTTGTCTCTACCTTGAGCCGCTCTGTCTAAGTGTTATCAGAAGCGAGCATGTAGAGGGGTACACAATGGGGAACGTGGAAGTGAAAGTACAGGCATATGCTGATGATGTTGCTTTTTTCTGTCAGGACAAGACCAGCATTTCAAAAGTTTTAGATTTGTGCAAAAATGTCTGTGATGCTACAGGTGCTAGTATTAATAAAAATAAATGTCTCGGGATATGGTACGGGCAGAGGGGCGATGTGCCGTTTTTTTTTAGGGGATTCATTGGAAATGTTCTCCAGGTAGATACCTGGGAGCTCCTCTGAATCACATGGAAAAGAGTTCGCCTTACTGGGAAGGTGTGATAGAGGATTTGAAGGAGCGCACGAGGAAATGGAAGGGTCGTAACATGTCTATTTTCAGCAGGGCTTCTGCTTGTAATATTTTTTTAACCGCGAAGCTCTGGTACGTTTTGCAACTGTTATACTGTGCGCGCTACAATATTCAAAAAATGCCTAGAGTTTTTGCGCAGTTTATTTGGCAATGTGCTGGAGAACCGATGCGACGGGATAACATTTTTCTTCGTCCGCTCAAAGGCGGTCTTGGGCTGTCTCATTTGTTTCTTAGGCAGTTAGTATCGCGTTTCATTTTTATGAGGGACCAGAGACACCCATTATTACAAGTCATGTTTCAAATGAAACTTACCAGCCATTTGCCCGAATTTTTGGTATCGTCCGTTATCGGTTCCCCAGCAAAGATGGTTGGGTTTGTTAAGGAAGTAGTTGCCGCCTTTCGTTTTTTGAGTGTACGGTACTCTTTGGAATACTTGGCCACCGTTAAAAGGCGGACCCTGTACCGGCACCTACTGAGAGTGTTTTTCCTGTACCTGTTTATCGTTAACTATATGAAAACGGACCTGGAAATGATGTGTTATGCCGAGTTAAGAAGATGAGAATACCTCCAACCGCCAAATCTTTTTTCTTTCGCCTACATTCTGGAACACTGCCGGTAAAAACTTGGCTTTGGGAAAGAGGTTTGCCTGGTCCTGGGGGCGTTAACTGCCCACTATGTGAAGTCCCGGAGACAGTAGAGCACTCCTTTTTGTACTGCTGGGACGCTGTTTTTCTATGGGATGTTCTCAAGAGGACCTTGAAGAAAGAATTAGTCATAACACCCTATAATATACGTTTTCTAGCTGTTGAACGTGAAGATTATGTTCCCTACGATCTTTTTATGCTGCTAGCAATATTCAGTCTCTGGAAATCTCGCATGTCAGTTAGACATGCCGAGCACCCACCAAAAGGGGCAAGAGCATTTTTGATTGAACTGGTAACCCAAGTGAAGAGTGTCTATGAATACAGTGAGAGTTTGCCGGAATGGGCAAACCTATTTGATGATGTGATGAGAATGAAAGAGTTTTAATTGTACGGCTGCCTACAAGTGCTGGGCAGTCGTTTTTTATTGTTTTAAAACGCTGAATAAAGAAAAAAAAAGGCCTGCTAGCTCTATACTGTTTTGATACCAAAGACTGATGATGTTGATAAATTGCAATTTGTATCAGGCTACCGCCCCATAACTCTTTGTAATATAGACTACAAAATATTTGGGAAACTTCTGGCTAACCGCCTCCAGAGTGTTGTATCCGAGCTCGTTGGGGTGCATCAGACTTGTGGCATCCGAGGGAGGACCATACTTACTAACACTCACGTGGCTCGCAGCGTGTTCGACTGCGTTGAAAGCGAAGGACGTCGAGTAGCCATGCTACAGATTGACTTAGCAAAGGCTTTTGACCGTGTGCGTCACGACGTCCTCTTCAGGATTTTAGAACATGCCGGTGTAGGAAACATTATTTTAAAAGGAGTCAAGATGGCCTACAGGGATTGCGCAACAAGACTGGTGTTAAACAAGAAAGTGTCCGCTGTTATTCCTGTTCTCTCATCGGTGCGCCAGGGGTGCCCCATGTCTCCGTTGCTTTTTTCTCTGTACTTAGAGCCTTTGTGTATCAGCGTACTACGCTGTGATAGTGTGTGTGGTTTTATGCTTCAGTCAGTTGAAGTTAAATTACTGGCGTATGCCGATGACGTCGCTGTTTTTTGTTCAGACCTGCAAAGTGTATCGCAGGTGGTCAGTTTGACCAAGCGTTTCTGTGAAGCGACCGGGGCCGCTGTAAATTGGTCTAAGAGCTGTGGTTCGTTTTACGGTTGCTGGGACATGGTACCTACTTTTTTCGAAGGTGTGGAGTGGAGCAGGGAGCCCTGTGAATACCTGGGGGTGCCCCTGCAACACCACAAAAACAGTAAAAGGTATTGGGCGGACTGCGCAGTCCGGCTCAGAAATAGCACCACGAAGTGGGCCAGAAGCGAACTGTCCGTTTTTGCGCGAGCCACAGTTTGTAATTTGTTCCTGGTGTCAAAACTCTGTTATGTATTGCAAGTGTTGCAGTGTGCGCGTGTGAATATTCAAGCGTTTCACCGCATTTTTTTTTAATTTATTTGGAGCTCAGGGTAAGAGCCTATGAGGCGGGACAACCTTTTTAGAAGTGTCAAGTTAGGTGGTGTAGGGCTAACACACTTGTTTATTTCACAAATTGCTTCCGTTTTCTGTTTTTACGGGACCAGGAGGACCCTTTTCTGAGGACAGTTCTTCAGTGTAAGCTGGCGTCTTTTGTGCCGACGTTCGTCGTGTCATCTTGTTTTTCGGAGTCACCACGTTTAGTGGGCTTTCTTAGGGAGGTGGCTGAGTCCTTTTCATTTTTGAATGCCAGGTTCTCTACCGATTATTTGAGTTCCGTTTCCAGAAAGAGGCTCGTGCGGGACTTGAGGGACATGCTTTTCCCCATTCCGCTCTATCGGTCTTTATTTTCTGACGGACCTGGACAGGACTGTTTACAGAGGGTGAAAAAAATGACAATAGCGAAACGAGTAAAAACTTTCTTTTTTAAACTACATACTGCAACGCTGCCAGTTAAGCCCTGGCTTCAAGATAAAGGAATATTTGTACCCTCGACTATAAACTGCAACTTATGTAAGGCCCCCGAAACCATTGATCATATTTTCATTGACTGTTGGGACGCTATTTTCTTTTGGGACGTCCTCAAAAGAACAATAAAAAAAGAATTATACAAGAACCCACATACTATCCGTTATCTCCCTCTTAAGAAAAATGAAACTATGCCCATTGATACTTTTGTAGTTCTCGGTCTTTATAGCCTCTGGCGATCTAGATTGAGTGTACGGCACGCAGACGTCACACTCCTGCATACGCACATTGTATTTTTAGAGTGTATTTCTACTCTGAAATCCGTCTTCGAGACGCTTCCAGAGATGCCCGAATGGGCAAGTGTTTTTGATCAGCTTCTTGCAGCAAAGTGGCTGTAGGAGACACCCAGAAGACTTGCGTGTTCCCTTTTTAAACCAGTGACCAGTGTATGTGCTTTATGACTATATTGAAATAAAAAAAAAAGATGCGACGACAGCAGAACAGCCACCCGGCCTGCTAGCTCAGTTAGTTAGAGCGTCGTGCTAATAACGCGAAGGTCACAGGTTCAATCCCTGTGCAGGCCATTCTATGCATTTTTTTTTTTGCTTTATTTCACTTTTTGAGCAGACTGGAGAAGCCGCCAAAAAAGCGGAGCAGCCACCCGGCCTGCTAGCTCAATTGGTTAGATATTCTACTTCCGGTGCTCGCTGGGTGCGGACGGTGGAATCATGAGCTCCGTCGGAGCGTTTCCAACGGCCGTTTTCGGCCGCGGTTTTTCTGATTATGACGTCCCCCAAAACTACAAGATTCTTCTGCCACCCCTGACTTCAGGTACCGCTTTTTTGAACTCTGTTTTTCTTCACTATGACGTGTCTGAGCGGCCATATTGACTCCACGATTTTCGTAACGAGATAGCGCGGCTTGCCGTGCTCAAGGACATTGCAGCGTTCGGCGCCTTTCACATGAATCATGTATGAATGCTTACGCTTCACTCTTCAGCTGCAAAACAGAAGCTCGTGAAGGAAAGACAGCTTCAAATTAAGGGGAAACTTTGCCTCGTCATCGATCCGGACACCAGCGACGTGAGCCTCAAACTTCATTGGGTACCGTTTCACGTGCCTGATGAATTCGTCCGGAGGGCACTCGAACCGTACGGGAAAGTGCTAGAAGTTGCGCGAGACAAAGTACGCTCAGGTTTTTTTGCGGGGATAGAGACGAAGACAGGGCTCGTTCGCATGACGTTGAAAGATGGCGTGACCAAGGAGAGCCTCCCGCATCAGTTGAAAATGCCCGGAGCGAACGCGCTGGTTCTGGTGCCGGGTCGAGCGCCGTTGTGCCTCAGATGCAAGAAGACTGGGCACATTCGCAAGGATTGCCGAGCTCCACGCTGCCTGGAGTGTAATCGCTACGGGCACGAAGCCTCCGACTGTGTGCGCACGTATGCGTCAGTCACTAACGCGGAGGTACCGGAAGAAGTTAGCGACCACATCATGGAAGCTGATGAAGCAGAGGCAACCTATGGCATCGAGACTGCTAGTACTTCAGCTGTCCCTCTGCCACTGACAGCGACTGACACGGCAGAGCAATCACCAGTAGAAGCAGCCCAGGGAAGGCACGACGGCACGGACACCGAGGGCCCAGTCTCAGGAGCGCTCACACCAGGCACCCCCAGCAGCAAGGAACAGTCCTCAGGAAATTTGGTGTTAAACGTGGAAACAAGAGCGCCAGAAAGCACCGCAACCTCAGTGCAAGAAGTCGACTCTGCCAGTGCTGTGGAACCATCACAAGCAGAAGCAAGGGACGGCCTTCCCGGACCAGAGCTCTGCGACTGGTCTGCCTGCAGTCAAATCCCCGACAAAACATCACGCTGTGAGCTGAAGTGGAAAGACACCGCTTTGCGAAAGAGCAGGTTCGACCCAAAGCCCAGAAACACCCCGGACGACCGCACGCGCGGTCACTCGAAACAGTAAGCCTTTCTACTTTATTATTTCACCTCGCCGTAGATTAAAATGCGAGGGCCGCTCAAAGTAGCCACATTTAATTGTGTCAACTCTATAGCACGGAGACGCAAACAGTGGCTGCTAAACCTACTATTGAAGGAAAGGGTTCACATAGCGTTTTTACAAGAGACTAAGCTATCAGGCGAAAAGCACATTGAAGATATGCTATCTTTTTTCGAGCGGCACTTTCTTTTTGTTTATTCGAAAACCATCGGATACAGTGCTGGCACAGCGTTCCTTCTTCGAAAAGATAAGGGTTTCAAAATCAATCCGGAATGGGAAACCGACCAAAGCGGCCGTATTTGCTCCATGGATATTATACATGACGATGTGCTTGTAAAACTTGTGGCAGTGCACGCGCCAAATGAAGCTGCGGGCCGCAAGGAATTTTTCAAGAACATGCGGCAATATTAAGATACGCCATGCCCCACCATTCTGGCAGGCGACTTTAACTGTGTGCTGAATGGTAAAGACTCTTCAAATGGACTTCTGCCGGACTCCAGCCGTGTGGAGCTGCGCAAGCTGTTGCGTGATTACGACTTGCACGACGCAACAGAGTCCATTTCGGCAGATGTGCCGGGCTTCACACATTGGCAGGCGAGCTCGCACGCAAGGATCGACCGGATCTACGTGTCCAGCGAATTAGAAGCCTCATTGAACGGTTACGAAGCGCTGCCCGTTGCCTTCTCCGATCACGCGCTCGTAATCGTGCGTCTGGGAAAACACAACAAATCGAGGCGGACAAGGTCCGACTGGAAAAACTGGAAAATGAACGACAGCTTGACTGAGAATGAGGAGCTGAACAACAAAATTAAGGATCTCATTACGCAAGCAACTGCATTACGACCTGTGGACGCTGCTAGTTGGGAGCAGATCAAAATAAGCCTAAAAATGGAGATTATACAACACAGCCAAACGAAGGCGCGTAAACGAAAAAACGATCGACGCTCCCTTACAAAATGCCTTAAGCGTTTAATTGAAGAAGAAAACGTGTCCCCTGGGCTCTTTATGGAAGACATCCACAACTGCAAAGAGCGCCTGCTGGCCATCATGGAAAAGGACTATGAGGGAGCAATGATTCGGTCGAGGGTTCTCGCCGTGGAGAAAGATGAAGCGCCTGGAAAGATTTTTAAAACGAAAGAACGGCAGCGTGCTCAATGTAATAAGATCTCGCAGCTTCAAGTAGGCCCGGAGACTGTCTCGAAACAGGACGCCATTCAACAAGCGCTTCACATGGTTTCTGAAAAGCTGCTGGGAGTAGACAGTTTTCAAGATGGTGAACTTTTACAAAGCTTCTTGGAACAGATGCCTTCCATCCCGGCGGACGTTCGGGAAGCCATAAATGAGGACATCACCGAAGCAGAGATTGCCAGCACGATAAAAGAGCTGTCTCCTCGGAAATCTCCTGGCGTGGACGGCCTTGGAGCGGCGTTCTACAAAAAGTTTGCAGATCTATTGGTCCCTCTTCTCTGTAGGGTTTTCTCCGATATTCTTGCACGAGGTTTTCTCCCTCCATCCATACGGCAGGCGATGGTAGTCCTCATTCCCAAGAAGCGCTCTCCTCACAGCTGTCCGAGCGTTGAAGACTTCCGGCCAATAAGCGTCCTCACGACGGACTATAAAATTCTAGCAAAGATCTTAGCGAAGAGGCTTGACCGGGGCATTCGCTGCGTAGTTGGGGATCATCAAGCTTATGGCATTCGTGGGAGAAGCATCCAGAACAACTTGCACATGATGAGGGTCATGTGCGAAGACGCATTAGTGGAGGGCAGCCCCCTGGCCGCGCTCCAAGTGGATCTCAGCAAGGCCTTTGATCGTGTCTCTCACAGGTTCCTCTTCCGGCTGCTGGACCATTGTGGCATAGGTGAGACGCTCGGCAGATACGTCAGGATTTGTTACAAGAATATATCGACCAGCATCAAGGTCAATGGAGGCCTCACCAAACCTATCCCCGTCCACTCATCGGTTCGTCAGGGCTGCCCTATGTCGCCGGTGTTGTTCTCACTCTATCTTGAACCATTGTGCCGGCGCATCATCAACGACAGTGCCATTAGAGGATTCAACTGGGCGCGAAGCCTGCTAAAGGTACTTGCATACGCTGATGACTTAACTCTGTTGTGCTCCTTACGCAGAGAGGTTGAACTAGCGCTGAAGCACGTTTCGGACTTCTGCAGTGTGTCGGGTGCTCGACTGAACGAAAAGAAATCGACCGGTGCGTGGTTGGGAGCCTGGGACGCTCGCCCTGAGAGCTTCCTGGGCATCTCATGAAGTTGCGCAGTGACAAACTATTTAGGCATAACCTTGGCCCCCGAGTGCCTCAGGACTGGGGACTCGGGTATCCATATGAAAAATTTGCATGCCAAAGCACAGGACTGGTATAGGAGATATTTGTCTTTCTTTAATCGTAGTAGGGTCTGCAATTCGGTATTTTTTCCTATCGTGTGGTACGCGGCACAAGCAATGCCTTGTAAGATCATTGATGTTCAGAAAGTGAACCGGTTCTGCGCTGTGTTCATATGGGACTCTCGAGCGCATGCGGCGCAGCAATTTGTTCCTTTGCCGGGAGAAAGGTGGTCTCGGTCTAGGGAATGTTGAACTGAAGCTCAAAGTGCAGAGATTTATTTTTTTTTTCGCAGTTAACGTAACGAGCATTTGCGGAAAGCAATTCAAAAGCATGGCGGAAAATGCACAGCTCAGTGGATGCCGGTACCTAATGAATGGTCCGAGGGAGTTTGCACGCTCAGATTCTACAAAGAAATTGAGCGAGCATTGAAAACCTTTCACGCGATGTTTTCGGACGAATAACTTGCAAAGGTGAAGCGTCGAAGATTGTACTGGGATGCCCTGGAGCTGCTAACCCCCGTGCCCATGTACCGCGCGAACCTTCGCAACACATCGTCCAGTGTTTTTAAAAGGCTTTCGTTCTACCCCGTTCAGACCGGCACAAAGGACTTTTTCTTTAAGTTTCATACTGAGGTTTTACCCGTCAAAACCTGGCTGGACAAGAAGGGTTTCTTTGTGCCCCCTACGAGGAAGACCTGAGACATGTGTTCTTAGATTGCACGAATGCTCAATTTTTCTGGGCCCAACTAAGATAAACGCTTCAGGTCCAGCTCTACCCACAGTGGGAAAGCTGTAAATTTTTGGAGTTTGGTAACGGCACAAACAGAAGCTGTCTCGAGACGCTAGCCCTCCTTGGTCTCCATGCTATTTGGCGCTCAAGGACAGATCACCTCCTGGTGGCAGTAGGTGGGAAACCTGCTTGGCGCCATTTTGTTGATGGCTTCCAGTATGTTTCTTCAGTCCTCAGTGCGAGAGAGTGGGCAGGATATGATGACTGGAAGGCGTTCCAAAAGCGTTTGTCTTGGCCGAGTTTCTAAGACTTTTTATGGCGCCAACCGGGGTCGCTTCTGTATGTGGATCGATGTAACCGGCTCGTGATCCCGACACTCGCCGAGGACAGATTGAATGTCAAGTGTGCTCCGCCTCCGCCACATGAGTCGGGGCTTTTAACATGTACATAGCATCACAAAGTTTTAAATAAAAAAAAAAAAGCTCAGTTGGTTAGAGCGTCGTGCTAATAACGCGAAGGCCACAGGTTCAATCCCTGTGCAGGCCATTCTATGTTTTTTATTGTTTTTTTTTGCTTTATTTCACTTTTTGAGCAGACTGGAGAAGCCGCCACGAAGGCGGAGCAGCCACCCGGCCTGCTAGCTCAGTTGGTTAGAGCGTCGTGCTAATAACGCGAAGGTCACCCCTGTGCAGGCCATTCTATGTTTTTTTTTTTGTTTTTTTTTTGTTTTTTGCTTTATTTCACTTTTTGAGCAGACTGGAGAAGCCACCACGAAAGCGGAGCAGCCACCCGGCCTGCTAGCTCAGTTGGTTAGAGCGTCCTCCTAATAACGCGAAGGTCACAGTTCAATCCCTGTGCAGGCCGCTCTTTTTTTTTTTTCTTTTTTTTTGCTTTATTTCACTTTTTGAGCAGACTGGAGAAGCCGCCACGAAAGCGGAGCAGCCACCCGGCCTGCTAGCTCAGTCATTCTGTTTCTGGCTGCCGATAGGAGCGGACGCGGAATGAGCTCCGTGCGAGCAGCGATAGCGGCCGTTCCAGGCCGCGGTGACTCGGCAACTACCGTACCGAAGGAATATAGGATTGTTCTGCCCCCGCTGCCAACCGGTGAGGCGATGAAGCGTGCAGTTATACTACACTGCGACATCGCCGGATGACCATACAGGATTGAAGATTTCCGGAAGCCGTTGAAAGACGTCGGTGTGATCCGGGAGGTCGCCGGAATAGGGGCATATCAGATGTCTGATGTCTGGCTCCTGGATATGCGCTCGGACGAGGCGAAGAAGAAGCTGCTCGACGCTGGGCAGCTCCTTGTCAAGGAAAAGACCTGCCTTGTCGTGGACCCTACAAGGCAAGAAGTTCGTCTGAAATTTCACTGGGTTGCATATGACGTGTCCAACGACACAATACGACGAGTCTTTGGAGAGTACGGCGAGGTGGCGCGAGAAAAGTGGAGGGTGCCCGACTTTGAAGGCGTCGAGTCTACCACTCGGCTCGTCCGCTTGGTGCTTCGTGAAGGCGTCACACTCGACCGGCTCCCGCACCAGCTCCGCCTCGGCAGTGGCACGGTGTTGGTGGTGGTCTCTGGAAGGGCTCCGATTTGTCTACGGTGCCGTACCAAGGGGCAGATACGACGTGACTGCCATGTACCCAGGTGTGCCGAGTTCCGCGCATACGGACACGTGCAGGCAGACTGCACCCGCTCGTACGCGGGCGCAGTCGGGCGTGGGACGGACGGTGACCAGAACGAGCTCCTTATGGACGAGGACGAGGCGGAACGCGCGGCGGCGCCTGATGTGACTCAACCCGAGCCGGCCGCCGAGACGAGTGGAGGGAAGCCAGAGGAGGGAACGTCGACTCCAGACACTGGGACTCAACAACCGGCGTCGCCGGAGACAGTCGCCAAGGACGTGGACGCCGCTGGAGAGGGCGCTTCAGCGCACGGAGACAACAGCAGCTCCTCTGGGATGGAAGTCGAGTAGGCGACTTCAAAGCGCCGCTTTGTCGATCTTCTCGCGGCATCGCAGGAGCGACGGCTAAGTCAGCTGAAAAAGCAGTGGAAAGTGAGCGGTTCTTCTAAGAAGAAGATGAGAGTCGCCACTTTGCCACGGCCGTCGTCGCTTCCACGCGGCGATAAGCAGGCTCCTTGAGCACCGGCGGGATGGGAACACACTGGGCCGGCCGTGGAACTAGACTGGTAAGCGCCGTGCGCTCCGTCTGTGCCTATACACTAGACTATGGTTTCTTTAGAAAGGTCCCTCCGAATTGCTACCCTTAATGTTCGAGGGCTCGCAGCCAGAAGGCGACAAAGCCAGCTGTATCGCCTTGTAACGGAGCAGGACCTAGACATAGTCGCTGTTCAGGAGACAAAAGTCGAGAGTGAGGACGGTACGGAGCGTATGGTGCGCCCTTTTACAACACGTTATGACGTTTGCGTTAGTCACGCTATTGGGACGTCGGCGGGGTGTGTTCTTCTCGTTCGCCAGTGTTTAGGAGCAGTTATTCAAGCTGTAACGACGTGTGAGTCGGGAAGGCTTGTGGTTTGTGATTTTTCTTTATCCGGTTTGGAATGGCGCGTTATTTCCATATACGCACCTACCAGAATTGACGAGAGGCGTGTATTTTTTTGAGAATATTCGGCAGTACTGTGACACCCAGCGACTCGTTATTCTGGTTGGCGATTTTAATTCTGTGTGCTCAGCACACGATAAAACCAGCTCCTCTTCTCATAATGACGCGAGCACAGAGGTTTTGAGGGCCATAATAAATGATTTTGACCTAGAAGACGTTGGGGAATGTGTTAGTAACGGTCGGGGAGTTCAGTTCACCCACTTTCAAGGCACTAGCCACGACCGCTTAGACAGAGTGTACGTCTCGCTGGAATTAATTCCGTTATGTCGCGATTATTTTTGTGAGTCCTGTCTCCTTCAGTGACCATTGTCTGGTTAAGGTTTGCATCGGCGGTAAAACTGAAAATAGGAAAACCTTTAGATGGGAATTATGGAAATTCAACAGTAAGCTATTGGAGGATGTCGCTTTCATGGAGTTTGTCAAGCAAGCTGTAGAAAAGTTAAGTACAGGAAACAAATTTGAATGTGGAGCTAACTGGGAAATCTTTAAACAGCAATTAAAAATGAGTGCGTTAGAAAGAGCTGGTATAATTAAACACGAAGAAAGAAAGAACGAAACGTTATTGCGCTCGAACTTGCAGACGTTGGTCAAAGAGGAATGCAGAAATCCCGGAGCATTTAAAGATGACATTCATTCTTTGAAGGAAAAAATAGAGCTTCTAGATAAAAACCGTTATCGCGGGGCACTCGTGAGAGCGCGAGCCGAACGGTTGACGTTGGGGGAGGCTCCCACTAAGCGAGCGCTGAGCATCGAGAAAAGCTACGCCCGGCGAAATGTGATAACCGAGATTGAACGTGACGGGGCGATTGCAAGCGAGAAAGCGGAAATCGAGCGTGCGTTTTTCGATTATTATAGTAAATTATTCGCATCTAGTGCGGTTGATCTCGATGGTTTCAAAAATGATTTCTTACCTTTCATGCCGCGATTAGATAATGAGACAAAGGAGTTTTTAGAAGCCCGGATCACAGTCGAGGATGTGGTGAACGCTATTGAAGCTCTGAACCCAGGAAAATCTCCTGGACCTGACGGGCTCAGCGCCGCATTATATAAAGCCTTGAAGCATGAATTTTCTGTAGTTTTAGCTAATGTTTTTAATGAGGCTTTTGACCTTGGTGTTCTCCCTCCCTCTTTTTTGTCGTCTCACACTATTTTAATCCCGAAAACAGAGGACACCGTAATACTTCGGCGTGTTACATCTTATAGATATTGGCCAAAAGGCTACAGATAGTAATAACAGATATAGTTGGCCCTCACCAAACATGCGGGATAAAAGGGAGAACGATATTTACAAATATTCATACGGCACGGAGTGTGTTGGAGATTTGTGACGTCATGCACAGTGGCGTAGCAATGCTACAACTAGACCTAGAGAAGGCGTTCAATCGTGTACCACATGACGTTTTGCTATCAGTTTTAGACCATGTTAATGTTGGCTCAGTTATTCGGGAAGGGGTACGTATGGCCTATAGCGGATGTACGACGTGCCTTATAGTAAATCATTCCGTTGGAAGGCGTGTCCATGTGCAACGTTCTGTTCGCCAGGGGTGCCCTTTGTCACCGCTGCTTTTTTTGCATCTACATTGAATCAGAAACTACAGTGTTAGCGGGTTTAAACTTTTTTCAACTGAGATACGTGTCTTAGCTTATTCTGACGACATTGCTGTGTTCTGTACGGATCACCAGAGCATAGTCCAAGTCGTAAACATAGTCAAACGGTTTTGCTGCGTTAGCGGAAGTGCTGTGAACTGGGATAAGTGCCTGGGTTTTTGGCATGGTGACTGGGATTTGACTCCACGAGTGTTTGCTAACATTAAGTGGGAAACTACACCAACAAAGTATTTGGGCGTGCCCCTTGAGCATTATCGGGATAGCGAGCATTATTGGCGTAATCAAGCGGTGGAGGTTAGAGATAAAGTAGAAAAATGGAGGGGTAGCGGATTTTCAATTTTCGCACGAACCACCGTTTGCAATTTGTTTCTTGTGAGCAAGTTGCGGTACGTGCTACAAGTATTGCACTGTTCTCGAGCAAATGTGCAGAAGCTACATCGAGGTTTAGCAGTGTTTATTTGGGGCTCTTCTTGGGAGCGTACAAGCAGAATGAACCTTTTTCGGCGAGTCCGCGAAGGGGGACTAGGTCTGTCACATCTGTTTTTGCGTCAAGTAGTCAACCGTTCTTTTTTTTGTTTTTTCGCGACGTTAGCGATCCCTTTCTGCGCACGGTGTGCCAAGTGAGATTGGGTCGGGTTATGCCCGAGTTGGTTGTTTCTTCAACTTATATGTCAGGTGGTATTCATGGCTACCTCAAGGAATTGGTTGCATCATGTCGGTTTTTGTTAACTCGTTTTTCAATGGAATATTTGAGTACAGTAACCCGCAAGCGATTGTATAAGGATGTTTGTGATGCTGTTTTCCTGTTCCTTGTATAGAGCTCTGTTCTGTGCAGGCCCAGGACAGGGCGTCATAAACGCGTGAAGAGAATGTTAGTGGTCGCCCGGTGTGAAGCCCTTTTTCTTTAAACTACACACCGGTACCCTACCGGCCAAAACATGGATGGAGGAGAACGGGACTGTTTGTTCCCTGGGTGTACACTGTTTCTTTGTCAGAAACCGGAGACGATCGAACATTCGTCCTGGAGTGCTGGGATGGTGTCTTTTCTGTGGGATGTCCTCCAGCGCACCTTGAGAAGACTTCCCGCTAGACGAGCATGGGATCAGGTACCTGCCCGTAGAGACCGATGGAGACGTCCGGTAGATTGCGTTATGATACTGGGCCTGCACAGCATCTGGAGGTGTCGGATGGCTGTGCGACATGCTGGACAGGATGCGCGTGAGGCTCGGGATTATTTCCGGGAAAGCATTATCTCATTCGTTGAAACCTATAAGGCCAGCAGAGCGTGCCTGAGTGCTTCCGTGTATTGAAAGGTTGATTACAATGAGCAAATTTAACTCCATCATGCTGGCCAAAGCCAGGCTTGCATTTTAGCATTGTCTCACCTCGTTTGGTGTTTGGATTTGTTTTTGCGTTTTTAACCTGTCAAAA